>CM062244.1:36567132-36715169 GCA_031216285.1 Syzygium syzygioides | reverse complement strand
TTGAAACGGCTGGTTGAGCGTGTGATCGAAATGGCTGGTTGAGCATGACTAAATTGTCGGGTTGAGCGTGCGATTGAATTGGCTGGTGGAATGTGTGATCGAATTAGTAAGTTGAATGGTGTGCAATGTGCTATTTAGTTACTATTACTATATTGCCATGTTATGACTAACGTTCAGAGTCGGCATGGGTTTGATGGCAAGGTGAGTATATTAATGCGAATTTTGTATGTTATGGGGTAGATTGCATGTACGACTGGTCTGGGTACGCATTGGCCTATGTGGGGTATAAGGGGTTGCTTATTGAGACTCTGTGTCACGGTTATTATATAACCATTTCAGATCTGCGACCATGAGTAATTGGAGACGCTGCAAGAGTATCTCGGAGATCGAGGACGGGTCAAGTACTCGATATTTTGAGTCCTCCTTTGTAGAGGAGTTAAGTTTGCGAGCCTTTGTCCTTTTGAGGAATGTGATTTTGTTGTTGTGGCTTAGCTTAGGGATTGTCGTTTTGTGGACATTGTATGTATCTGCTAAGTGTAGAAATTCTAATTATCGTTTTGTGCTATTGCTTCCCATTGTCATCGTTAATTGTCCAGGTTGTTTTTATTTGTTTCCGCATGTGCTTAATCTCTGATGTTTGGGTTGGGTCGGCAACGTATCTGGGACGTCGCAATCAATGATCGACCATCGAGGGATGATCGCGCGCCCGTAGGGTGCGGGGCGTGACACGCAGACTAGCCGAAGACCTCCCAGACGCACCACCGACCAGTGAGTAGTCTCGGCCCTATTTTTACCCTGTTTTTGTGCACCGGTCGGCCGGGATTCGTGTCGGCCGTTAGGCGTGAATCCCAGCCCATACCGGTCCTCCCCCCAATACATGGTCGCCGTCGGAAGCTAGCCATAGTCGTTGGAGTCGTTCGGAATCTCGAAACAAGTCAAGATCCCCTGATTTTTGCAACGCCCCCCCCTACCTGTTTGATGAAATGCCTTAAAGAGGCTGATTTATTTTTTGGCTGCTGGCCGGCGAGCCGGACGTCGGACGGTAAGTGGACTACAGAGGAAGCTCGGGGACGGTCTCAGAGGTCGAATTTGGGGCCGGTGCCGGTTTGGGTTAGTTGGCGAAAGGCCAATTTTGGCTATGCCGACGTCCCCGCGTGTTTTTGCATGCGGGGTTGACCCGACCCAAATCAACCGACTCAACCCGACTCGGATCAACCGACTCGACCCGGGTCAACGCCTAGGTCGAATCTATTGAACCGGGTCCGTTCCGACCGACCCGAATCAGCTGATCCGACCTGGGTCAACGCCTTGGGTTGGATTCGTTGACCCGAGTCGATTCCAACCCGATCCAGATCAACTGACCTGACCCGGGTTAATGCCCTGAGTCGGGTCTGTTGACCCGAGTTGGACCTGACTGATCCGACTCGGTTATTATATTATTATTTTTTTAAAAAAATTAATTTTTTTCTTTTTTCTCTTTTTTCTTTTTCTTCCGTATTTATTTGTATTTTATTTTATTTTAAAAAAAATTCAAATTTTTTTTATGTGATATATTCTAAGTGTTTTAATCCATTATTGTATTATTATGCATGTTATTGTTTTGTTTAAATTAGACAAGCCTGAGGTTACGCGGTAATATTTTGCGTGTTTTTTTTTATTATTACCGTTGTATTATTATGCGTGTTTTTAATACAATTGCATGAACTGTTGTATTTTGGATGTAATCTGATTTAGTTAGGGTTAGAACCTTAGGCTACTTGAATTGTTGTGTTTTTTACTGCTAATCGTTTCTAATTATGCACTCGCTTGATCACCTCACATGTTAGGAGAAAGGTCATAAAATCAATCCAAATTGCCTGAGAAATGTTTTCAGAAATTAATAGGGTAAAAAGGTACCGAAAGGGCATTAGTTATCCAACTAGCGTAACCAAGTCTCCGAACTCATTTAATCTCTAGTTCGCAGGAATAGGGTGATTCTCCCATCACCTTATTTGGGTTTTTAATTAACCCACCTCAAATCGATTAGTAGCTACTTCTTGATATAAATCACTTACATGTTAAATACTTAAACCTTAAGTTACGATATGGTATGGGCTTGGGAGGCCACGAGTTAAGTCTCAACCCTAAACTTAGCACGTATCAGTCGAGCCCCCCTTCTTTTTGCACATGTTCGATAAAAAGGCTCGGGAGGTCAGTCGCGACAGTCATCATCTGAATAAAGGCAGAGAGGCTCTCGGTCAAGAAGGATCCAGCACATGCGTTCTTCATTTTTTAGCGAAAAAGGAGCAGATAGAAAGGGGCAAGAAACACTGATACACTCGGAGGGAATAGGAGAGAAACAGAGAGAAAAATGATGAGAGTGGGTAATCCATTGCAAAAGAACGAGCTTCAACCATTTGCTTCCCCAAATCTGGAGAAGACACGATTTGACCAAGCAACTCAACCAAAATCTCTCGCGCGAGCTACTGTTCATAGTTACTGTTATCGTGTTCAACGTCGCGATAGCTTGGCCAAAGTTACTGTTGGTTGCTGTCCAAGTCTCGCAGATCTGACCTCAGGCCAATTTTTAAGCTTGAGCTGCCATGGCGATCCCAAGCTTTGAGCTTGAGTGGCCACAGCGGTCACAAGCTTTGAAGCCAAATCTCACCTCAAAGCTCGTGGCCGCCATGGCCATTAGCTACAACGAACACTCCTAGAGGTCCAAACAACGGTGGATAGCAATGAACAAGTGTCGGAAGAGCTTTGGCCGAGCAATCGTAAGGTTGAAGATGATGAACAGTAACTTCGAAGACATGAACAGTAACTTGCAATGCCAGTAACTTAATTTGAGTTTTTCTTTTTAATTTTTTTCTGATGTGGCACCACGCAAGCACCACATCAGTATCACGTCGGATTTTTTAATGAAAATTTTAACAAAACCCTAATGGAGGGGTAAATGTGTTACTCAAATACAAGTTTGGAGTTTTTAGTATCACAAAAAAAAATTCGAGGTAAATATGTCACAATGAGTATAGTTTTGAATTTTTGGTGGTTTTTTTTCCAAAAACTTTAAGCATTATATGAAAATTATGACATTTTCAATGTCCTTTTCCCCGTTTAATATGAGATTAAATATGAATCCACATGTAATACAAATTTGATGTGAGATTAAATAGCAAAGGATAGTTGTCAAGATCATAAGCTGCGTTGAATTTTCTTGTATGGGTTGAGAAAGATAGATACCTACTCAAAATTATGCGGGCCACGTGAAATGACACTTTGAGTCGTTTAAATTAAGCTAGTTAAAATGGGCAGTAGTGATGGGTAATATATAGTATCCACGAAAATAGAACGAGTATTGGGTGTTCCTACATCATTTGAGTGCAATTCATGAGTCTCGAGTCCGATGCCCACCTTCCACCTTTGGTCCTTCCCCACGTCACGTTGTCTTCCCATTTCTTATGAGAGTGTTTATTTTGCAGAAAATGAATAATTTAGAAAATAGTTTCTTAGAAATGATCACTTGTAACACCAACAAAAATCAATGAATGAAATTTTTTTTCACCGTCCGTAAAATGTTTAGACATAAAATATAGTAGCTAATGAAAATATTTTTTCTTTAGCTAATTATTTTTAGCGGTAGAAGCAATTATTCTTAGTAAAATATATTTCAAAATATTTATTTTTTGCAAAAACAATGTACCTTGATATGGATTATATATTAATGCTTACGATGACGTCCCCATTATTTCCAAAATTTCCGGGTAGTCTAGTAACCTATTTTCCACGAATCTGGCCCAAACAACATCAATAAATTAGAACGTGAAATGGAATCAATTGACATTTTGATAGTTGATATTTCTTTTGGAGGGTAATCAAACTCATCTTCTCAATTAGAATAGTTGATAGAACAATATATGACGGGAGGAAATTTTTCATGTCCTTCCAAGAAAGAATGCAACACAATAAAAACGATTTATGACTTGATTGCACTTTTTTAAAGCTATAGGACTCAATTGCACTTTTATGACAAGTTATAGAGCTGCTTATACTTTTTAAAAGTTTTAGGACTTAATTGCATTTTTGTGACAAATTTATAACTTCTGGTTCACTTATCCCTTTAAAAAAAATTGATTCGTTCCTCTTCATACCTAATCCAATAACAATTATGCAAGCGTTGACCATGTGCCTCAACAATTTTAATAATAATGGAAAAAATTTTATTAGCCAAATATAATTAGTGAAAATATTGCTCATACTAATACTGTAAATCTAAATTACGTTTGAGAATCAACTATAGATTGCATTGGATGTACTGCAAACTAGAAAGGTAAATGTTATTCTCAACTGTTGTCTTCTCAATCAGGAAACATCATCTTACGATGTCATGATGCACCCATTCCTATGGCCATTCCTTCAATACTTCTGGCTCTCGCAAGTCTCTGTAGGATACTTGGCCAAAGTGTGACCCGTTAGCCCATAAGTACTGTGATGAACTAGCTGTTGCTCTCCCAACACGATTGTATGAGGTCACAATTCACCCCACACGATCATCCGTGCCTCGATCCAAAAGGTGAAATAAGAAATGACTACCAGAAAAACTGATGTCCACTTCAGCTGGAGAAGTTATCGAATTGTGATGAAACTCAATAACGTCGAACAAAGCTCAAAGTTTTAGGGTATATTCCTGGATGGTCTCTTTTGTCTATGTTGAACATTGCAGAAAATTAAATTTGTGTTGGGGTGTGTGTGGGTTTCAGAAGAACCAAAAATGTGATCCATTGAAATTTCCCACGGATTTGATTGGCTGGTCTGGGCCTGATTCGAGAACCTTGTTGCCCTTTGTTTCTTTATAGCTGCTTTCATAGTCCCGTGGATATGAACAAGATTCAGAGATTCTCTTGTCTTCTTCGTTTGACCAGAGCCGTCTCCGAGCAGGACTCTTTCGAAGAAGAACGAGTGCGCTGAGCAGAAGAAATGAATGAGGAACCAGACACGCTGGTTTGGATTTTTTCTTTCTTTTTAATCTTTATTCAGATTTTGTTTTGGACAAAAATACTCTACTCCGATCACCAGAAAATTAAGTGTTTGTCAGCCGGTGAGCTCAAACCCTTATCTGAGTCAAACTATGCCAATTTCGTTTTTATTTGAAGCAAAGTCTACTTTGAATATTTCTTTTATGAAAATGACTCCACTTCAATCCTTTATATGAAATTTTCCCTTTTATCCTATCAAACGTAGTGAATGGGACTGAATTGGTCATCCCAAATCTTACGTTATCATTTCGATTCCTTCATTCCCATTTTGATTTGGGCTTAAAGCAAAGTTCACGGAGGATGGAGTCCCACACAGCTGGAAAAGAGTGCGACATGAGATAGATAACTAAACTGTTCCTCAATGCCTCGAAATTATAATTAGTTGAAAAAATTACTAAACTCGACTACCTAAACAAAAGCTGAACACATTACTAGATATGAGTACCTAAACCTTCTCACTATTTGATACTTCTCTATGTATCTTTCAACTACTTTTTTGATATCTCAGTTATAAAACTGGAAGAACGTGAAAATGGCCTGAAATGAATATATTTGAAAACCTTAGCTTTGTCTTAGGTTTCGAGGTAATAGAGTTAGATATCTAGACACTTTCCTCATTAATTTAATGAAAGTGATACTAGGCCAAAACCATGGAAAAAGTTGACATTTGTGTGAATGATTTGGGTCTTCATTGATCGCTGAATAATTTATTGCATCTTGTTTAGAGTAGAAAGGGTGTGTTTGGTAACCATTCTATTTCCGGAAACAATTTCTACTCAGAAATGATTTTTTTTATTCCATTCCCGAAAACAATTTTTAAGCATTTGAAAACCTTTGGTAAATGCCCAAAATTTCTATTCCCGGAATAGAAAAAGAACAGAAATGCGTTTATTAACTGTACAAAATTTCTTTTTATTAATATTTTTTTAATTTTTTAATTTTTCTTTCTTTTTTTTTCCTTTTTCTTCTTTTCTTTTTTTCTTCTTTCCCTTCCTTGGCCCATGGCCAGGTCGCCGACGCCGGCGATCGGCGACAAGCCAGGGCCGGCGAGGGTGTCGCGGCTCTCCCCGACTCTAGCAATGGCTAGACCCTCACCGGATCGCCGCCATAGCTACATTCGGCAAGGGCGGCTCATGGCTTGGGCGAGGGCTGCCCTCATAGCTTGGGCAAGGGTCACCCTCGCCAGATCCAGCGAGGGCGGCCCTCGCCGGCCTTTGCCTATGGCCAATCGCCAGTGGCGAGGGTAGTGACGCCCTCACCGGCCTTGGCCTGTGGTCGGTCACCGATGGTTGGCGGCCGACAACTGGCCACAGGCTAGGAAAAATGAAGAAGACTAACCAAGAAAAAGAAGAAAAAAAATTTTTTCCTTTCATTTCTAATTCTTGTTCCCGGAATCAAGAATGAACTTTTTTTTATTCTTGATTCTGTTCCAAAATTGATTCTAGGAACAAATTTGTGCCCAGAACAAAAAAAATTACCAAATGGATTTTATTCCTTTTTTTTTGTTTCAGGGAGCAACATAATATAATCGGATACTATTTGGCAGGTTTCCAAACAGCCCCTAAGGTTACAAATGGCAACCATTCTATGTCCAGAATCTGATTCTGGGCAGAAATGAGTCTTTTTTATTCTGTGCTCGAAAATAATTTCTAAGCATTTGAAAGTGTTTGATAACTGCCAAAAATTTTTGTTCTTAGAATAGAAAAAGAGTAGAAATGCGTTTGGTAACTACAAAAAATTTCTTTTTATTAATAATATTTTGAATTTTTTAATAATTATTTCTTTTATTTCTCTTTTTTTTTCTTTTTTTTTTCTTTCTTTCCCCTTCCTATCTTGGCCATGGCTGGCCACCGACACCGGTGAGGGCATCGAGGCCCTTGCCGCCGCCCTTGCTAGTGGCGACGGCAAGGTCGATCTTGCCTTGGCTGGACGAAGCTTGACCTCAGGCGGCGAAGAGGTCGAGCCTCGCCCAACCAAGGCGAGGCCGACCTCGCCTTCGCCACCCAGGTCCGTCGCCTAGGTGGCGACAGCGAGGTTAGCCTCGCCTTGTGTCACGCCCCGCACTTCTCGGTGCGCCACATCCCTCGCAGAGGTCGATTCGTGTGCGACGTCCCAGGACGCGTCACCGACCCAACACCCAACACAGAGAATAAAGCACATGCGGAAGCAAATCAAAATCACCCGTACAATAATAAACACATAACCAAGGGTAACTACTGAAATCATCACTTGTACTAGTACTGAGAGTCATAAACAATATTCATTTACAGCCCCAAATACCAAAAATCAAAAAACGATTCAAGGCCACTACACCTAGCCGGGGGCTCCTCCCAAAAATTGCATCAGTACACTTGTCGTCCTCAAGGCCGGGGATCTGAAAAGTCGGTTTTACAACAACCGTGAGAATAAATCTCAGCGAGTAATTCCCTAAACCTAAACTAGGCTAACATGCACCTCCTGACAAGTACTAAACAACATATAATACGCACATAACTGACTCAGGCCCTCGGGCCTAAATCTAATCTCACTAGACCCTGCAGGTTAGGCGTCAAATCAACAAAAGCAGCCACGCGGCAGAATATAAACACAGCACATACACGTGCATTTCTATGTCACAACGCATGTTATGCATATGCTAGTGCTCGCACTCATGCTCATGCCTCATCAATGCATTATCGCACACTTGCACACTAGCACTCAGCCATTTCTCAATTACTCCTCCGACCCGCGTTAAACGCATCAGGTCCAAACTTCGAGATCGATCTCTAGCCCGCAGGCTTATGCCACACAGCCCGCGTAAAACGCATCAGGCCGGACATCTTCCGGTAAACCAGGCTCATGACACACAGCCCGCGTAAAACGCTTCAGGCCGGACATTTCCCGGTAAACCAGGCTCATGACACACAGCCCGCGTAAAACGCATCAGGCCGGACATCTTCCGGTAAACCGGGCATCGTCCCGCGTAACACGCCTCAGGACGGGTTCACTACCCCGCGTAACACGCATCAGGGTTTATTGTGATCACACGTTCTCAAACCTCAATTTTATCTGAACCCCGCGTTAGACGCATCAGGGCAATTTGGGTGATCACGATGCACATGTCACTCGGGCACACTTATAAATGCAAATGCTGTGCCAATGCTTGAGATGTGCAACCATGGCCATAAAGCTCACACTTAGGCATCCACATGCGCGAATTACGAGATAACACACTCTATTTGTGCCGCGCATATTTAAATTCATAAATCCACATGCCCAAGTCAGACAGTCAATTTAAGTCGGCCATAGCATCAAATCAGCACACCATCCATGTACAAATTCACATAATCAGGTCAACAAGCAATCGCACATTCGAGGCCCACCAAACTGATCCATTTCTAGTCCCGCTAGACACGCGACAGGACACCATCAAATTAACCACACTCGAGGCTCAATTAGCCAGTCAATTACACCAATCGACCAATCCCAGTAATTGCACAATTAAACCTCAAAATAATCGTACCTCGCCCAAATCAAATCCAATCCAATCCATTCGCGGCCAGTCACTAAACCCAAATTTTAGGCCGATAACTATTCTCAAAGACTCCATTATAATCCTCAAATATCATTCCAATTGGGCCCCACAAAAAAATCAATTACGGCGCGCATTATAATCCTCAAATTAAACCCGAACAATCCCAAATTCGGGCCGATTTAATCCAACTGTCCAGCCCATTAACCACGCCTCTCGGGCCACTAATCCTCCATTAATTTACCAGACTAATCCACCAAATTAGCCACAATCAAACCCCTAATCAATTCCACAATTTAACCCCTAAATTAACCCCTAAATAACCCTAATTAACCCCTAAACCGGTCTAGAAATGTAAATTATCCTAATTAGGGTTTAGGGTTGTACTCACCGGGTGTCGTACGCTTAAAACGGGCCGGACGAACCGAGTCGGGCTCGGGTGAACAGTAACCAGCGTGAACAGTGTCGCCGGAACAGTGTCGCCGGCGATGAACAGTGCTCCGGGATGAACAGTGCACCGAAATGAATAATGGCGGGCTAGGGCGCGGGCTCGTGGGCGGCTCAGCGAGGCAGGCGGCTGGTTGGTCGGCTGGGGCGGCGACCGGCGGCGGTGGCCACGACGCGACAGCGACGACCAGGCGCGGCGGCGACATGCTGGGAGGAGCGGATAGCCAGGTGAGAGAGAGACAGAGAGCAAGAGGGAGAGAGAAGGGGAGAGAGACCGAGGGGGAGGCAGCAGACCGGCGGCGGCGGCGACGGTCGGAGCGGCGGGGATGGCGTCGGCGAGGGCCAGGCGCGGCTGACCACGCCGGGGACGGAGGCAGCTGCGACGGCTTGCTGTCGCGCGTGCAAGAGGGAGAGGAAAAAAAAAGCAGGCGGGGCGGCGGTGACAGTCGCGGTCGGGACGACCGGGAGACGGCGGTGACGGTCGCGGTCGGGACGGCCGGGAGACGACGGTGACGGCGGCCGGGCGCGACTGGGTCCCGTCGAGAGCGAAGGCCCGCAGCGACGCCTTGCCGCGCGCCCGCGAGGGAGAGGGAGAGGGAGAGGCCGGCCGGGGCGGAAGCCGACGGTCGGCGCAGCAGTGACCGGGCTGGGTGGCTACGGCGAACGGCGGAGCAGCGTCGGGCGGGGCGGCGTCGGCTGGGCTGGCCACCGGCGGCGAGTTGCAGAAGCAGAAGCAAGAGCGTCGGGAAGCAGCGAAGGAGGAAGGAGGAATAAGAGAAGAGAAAAAAAAAAGAAAAAGGAAAAGAAGGAGAAAAGGGAGGAGAGAGAGAGAGTTGACGGGAGTGGGTGGGGGAAAGGACATGACCGGACAGGAGGGGGGCGCGCGGGAGAGGGAATCCGAGGGAGAGAGAGAGAGAGAGAGAGAGAGAGAGAGAAAGAAGAAAGGGGTTTAAATTTTTAAACTTAATCGCGATCCAACGGACACGATCCGAACTAAAACTCGACCTATCGGTCCCGATTAAATTCGGGAAAAAGGTCTAACAGTCCCCGAAAAATCTCAACAATATTCTAGGGCACACGGCCAAAATAAAACAACTCAAACCACACTACGAGGGAGGTCTATCAGTCCAAATTCGTACCCGGTCCAAAAATTCACTTTCTCACTAATCTTGATAATGTCGATATTGGCCACAATAATTTCGACACCGTCCAATTTATTTCGTCCCGGAACTCCCGAAAATTGATCGCCAAGTTCAGGGTATAATTAACGGCCAAATTCGATCGAGTGCGATTCTAGCAAAATTTCTAGTTTTAAAAATAAGAACCCGAGAGTGATCAATTCCCGGGCGAAATTTCATTATAAGTGCACTGACGAATTACACGTTTCATAATTCCCAAAAATGGGCCAAAATCCGGACTGTTACAATTCTTCCCCCCTTATAAAAATTTCGTCCTCGAAATTTACAATACAACCCGACTATTCAAATAAATAGGGGTATTGGTGTCGCATCACTTCCTCGCTTTCTCATGTGGCACCTTCCGTCCCGTGATGTTCCCAAATAACTTTAACCAACGGAATCGTCTTGCTTCTCAACACTTGCTCCTTTTTGTCATCGATTCGCACCGGCTTTTCCACGTATGATACTCTGTCGTCCACGTCTATTACTTCATAATTCAGCACGTGGGTCGGATCCGGTTCGTACTTCCTCAACATTGACACGTGGAAGACGTTATGAACCTGTGACAAACTTGGGGGCAAGGCTAGGCGATAGGCCAATGTTCCAATCCTTTCCAAAATCTCAAACGGGCCTATGTACCTTGGACTCAGCTTTCCTTTCTTGCCAAACCGAGACAGTCCTCTCATTGGCGAGATCTTGAGAAACACATGATCGCCAACTTGAAACTCCAATGGTCTACGCCTTCGATCCGCGTAACTTTTCTGACGACTCTGGGCTGTCCTCAACCTTTCCCGGATAATCTTCACTGTTTCCACCGACTGTTGAACTAACTCTGGACCCGTTATACTTCTTTCTCCTACCTCATCCCAACACAACGGTGTCCTGCAAGCCCTGCCATATAATGCTTCAAATGGCGCCATTTTGATACTCTGCTGAAAGCTGTTATTGTAGGCAAATTCCACTAAGTGCAACTGTTCTTCCCACTTGCCCTGAAAATCTAGCACACATGCTCTCAGCATATCTTCCAAAGTCTTAATAGTCCTCTCAGACTGGCCATCTGTCTGCGGATGATAGGCTGTACTGAATTGTAACTTGGTCCCCATCGCAGATTGCAGACTTTTCCAGAAATTTGCAGTAAATCTGGGATCACGGTCCGAAGTGATCGACACTGGTACTCCATGAAGACGAACTATCTGACGCACATATAATTCCGCCAGCCTTTCTAGCTCGAAGTCCTTTCGCATTGCTAGGAAGTGCGCTGACTTAGTCAGTCTGTCCACTATCACCCAAATAGAGTCGTGTCCCCTCTAGCTTCTTGGCAGTCCCGTTACAAAATCCATTGTGATGTGTTCCCACTTCCATTCTGGAATTTCCAACGGCTGTAACATCCCACCAGGCTTACAGTGCTGTGCCTTCACTTGTTAACACGTCAAACACTTGGCCACATGCTTGGCCACGTCCACTTTCATTCCGTTCCACCAATAGTGCTGTCGAAGATTCTGGTACATCTTAGTGCTACCGGGGTGAATACTGTAATTGCTCCTATGAGCCTCCGACAAAATTTCTTCCTTGAGCCCCGAATCATCGGGCACACACAAACGTCCTCGAAATTTAAGAATTCCTTCCTCGGACACCTGAAAGTCCGGTTTCCTCTTAGTGTCGTCCATACTCAAAACTTTCTGTATCTCGAAGTCTGTAGACTGCAATGCCTTGATCTTGGCTTGCACTTCCGGCTCAATTCTTAATGTCGCCATCAGACCGGAGAGGTGTCCTACCTCAAACTTAAATTCTGAGTCTCGTGCTCTCTCTAATAAAGTCCACTCTTTAACCAGCAAATGCGCGATGCTCGATTTCCTGCTCAAGGCATTCGCTACCCGGTTGGCCTTTCCGGGGTGATACAATATGTCGCAGTCGTAGTCCTTCAACAATTCCATCCAGCGCCTCTGCCTCATATTCAGTTCCTTCTGCGAAAATAAGTACTTGAGGCTCTGATGGTCCGTGTAGATCTGGAACCTTTCTCCACATAAGTAATGCCTCCAAATTTTAAGTGCGAAAATAATTGCTGCCAGTCCCAAGTCGTGGGTCGGGTAATTCATCTCATGAGGTCTCAACTGCCGCGATGCATAAGCAACCACTCTTCCATGTTGCATTAGTACGCATCACAATCCTCTAAGCGAGGCATCGCTATAAATCTCATACCCGCCTGGTCCTGACGGAATCGTCAATACTAGCACTATCGTCAATCTCTGTTTCAACTCCTGAAAACTCTCTTCGCACTTTTCAGTCCATTCAAACTTGGTTTCCTTCTTCAGCAACTTTGTCAACGGTGTGGCTATCGCTGAGAATCTTTCCACAAACCTCCGATAATAGCTTGCCAGTCCTAGAAAGCTTCGAACCTCAGTAACTGTCGTCGGTCTCGGCCAGTCCATTACTGCTTCAATCTTTGCCGGGTCCACGGAGATTCCTTCACCGGATATTATATGCCCAAGAAATGCTACTCGGTTCAGCCAAAACTCGCACTTGCTAAACTTAGCATACAGTGCGTGTTCCCTTAACGTCCGTAGAACCTTCTCCAAATGCACCTCATGTTCCTCGGAATTCTTCGAATACACCAAAATATCGTCGATGAAAACAATGACAAACTGGTCTAAGAATTCCTTGAATATCCGGTTCATTAAGTTCATGAAAGCAGCAGGGGCATTAGTCAGTCCAAATGGCATCACTGTGAACTCATAGTGCCCATATCTAGTCCTGAATGCTGTCTTTAGAATATCCTCCTTTTGGATCCTTAACTGGTGATACCCTGTCCTCAAGTCAATCTTAGAAAACACCGATGCTCCTTGCAACTGATCGAACAGGTCGTCAATCCTTGGGAGGGGATACTTATTCTTGATCGTCACTTGATTTAGCTGACGGTAGTCGATACACAACCTTAGCGACCCATCCTTCTTTCTGACGAACAATACCGGCGCTCCCCATGGAGACGCACTCGGTCGGATGAAACCTTTGTCCAGTAGTTCCTGCATCTGGACCTTCAATTCCTTCAACTCTGACAATGACATCCTGTAGGGCGGCTTCGAGATTGGCTCAGTCCCAGGGGCCAACTCGATAACAAATTCCACTTCCCTCTCTGGCGGCAATCCCGGCAATTCCTGAGGAAAGACATCGGAAAAATTGCACACCACTGGTATATCCTCAAGCCGCATTTCACCTGCTGACGGATCAACCACACTGGCTAAATAACCTTGACAGCCCCCGTCCAACAATTTAGTTGCTTCCACCGACGAAACCCAAGGGATCGAGGTTCCTCCTCGACTCCCTACAAACTCAAATCTAGGGCGCCCAGCCGGGCTAAACTGGATCGCCCTGGTACTACAATCCATTACGGCATTCTGCTTAACTAGCCAGTCCATGCCCACAATCAAATCAAAATCATACATCGGCAATACAGCTAGGTCTATCCTGCTTTCTACACCACCAATCACCATCTCACAATTCGGGCATCCTAGAGATATGCATATCTTATCCTTCAATGGCGTAGTCACACACAATTGCACTTCTAACATAACAGGCTTTAATCCAGTCAATTCCACAAACTGAGCAGATATAAACGAATGCAATGCTCCCGGATCGAATAATGCATATGCTATATGGTGGCACAGAGAGACCATACCTGAGACCACCCCTGGCGCATTTTCCACTTCCCTTCGCGCCATTGCATACACCCGTCCTTGTGCCGGCGGTCTGCTCATAATAGCTGGCGGAGCACTCCCAGATTGGTTCCCAATTCGAAGTTGTTGCTGAATCGGGGGTCCCGCGGGGCGTCGCTGGGGACAGCTCCTAATTTGATGGTCCAAACTCCCGCATATGAAGCAAGCCCCAAATCTGTTCTGTTGATGATTCGGCTTCTCGATGTTCCTTCTAATCGGTGGGACAAATCGCCTGTTTCCCGCCATTGGTTTCTTCCCAAGACGGCGGCTGTCCCTAGCCGGGGCGAACCGCGAGCCAGAGGCGGCTGCCCTATCAGTCTGATCCCGCTCTATAGCCTGTGCCCGTTCATACATCTCGCTGTAGTCCTTGATGTTCAGCGATATCATTTGACTCCTCAGGTCCGGTTTCAGTCCATCCCTGAATCTCCGCGCCTTGTCCTCAGGGTGCTCTACCATCCTTAGCGCGAACCTTGACAGTCTTGTGAATTCTGCTTCATACTGATCAACAGTCATCGATCCCTGGCGGAGCCTCATGAACTCCGCTAACTTCCTCTCTCTAGCACTCTCTGAGAAGAACTTTCCCAAAAAGCTCTCAGAAAATCTGGCCCACGTCTGAGCAGTTCCCTCGGGGAACACCCTTCCTTTAGTGGCCTTCCACCAATCATTGGCATTGTCCTGCAGTTGGTACACGGCCAATGTTACCTTTTCGACCTCAGTGCACCCTAGCACTTCGAAGGCCTTCTCCAGCTCCTCAACCCAACGGGGTGCGGTCTCAGGGTCACCCTTGCCATTGAACCTCGGCGGTTTTAGCTTCAAGAACTGCTCTACCAATTTAGACATTGGCCTGACTACATTCACTGGACCTGGAATCGGGTTCTCCACATTTCCCTGATTTCCATCATTTCCATTATTTCCGTTATTTCCGTTGTTCCCATTGGCCCCATTGGCAGCAGCGATGGCAGCCTCAACAGCAGCAGCGATAGTGGCATCTCTCTCCTGAGCCAATCTACCTCCCAGAATTCCAGCTTCCTCAAGGGCCCTCAGAATTCCATCTACCCTCGGATCTTCGGCCACTCTCACTTGTGGTTCAACATGATCCGGCTCAGGACCTCGACCTCGACCTCTACCTCTTCTACGGCCTCGACCTCTACCTCGTCCTTGGTTACTCGTCTCTCCAATTTGCATGTCCATCCTCCTGCTATAATTCCCACATCGGGATTAGAGACCTAACCCAAGCTAAACCGGTCTAAGGTCCTAGGCAGGGAGCTTAACGCTACAGCAGTCAATCACTCAGCATGCGATTAAGCATAAATAGCACAGGACTTCAGTCACAAAACACGTGTGCTAACCTCGAGTCCCGACGCACCTGCACTTTACGGGTCAACTAAAACAAGCACTCAATCAAACACAAGCAGTCAGGAGGTACACTTAGCACACGAGGTCACCCTACTGGCTACCCAAGGTCATCGCTCCTTATCACTCCAAGCTTCGACCGAATTGGACCGAGCTGACCTTGCTCTGATACCAAATCAAACGGGGATGTCACGCCCCGCACTTCTCGGTGCGCCACATCCCTCGCAGAGGTCGATTCGTGTGCGACGTCCCAGGACGCATCACCGACCCAACACCCAACACAGAGAATAAAGCACATGCGGAAGCAAATCAAAATCACCCGTACAATAATAAATACATAACCAAGGGTAACTACTGAAATCATCACTTGTACTAGTACTGAGAGTCATAAACAATATTCATTTACAGCCCCAAATACCAAAAATCAAAAAACGATTCAAGGCCACTACAACTAGCCGGGGGCTCCTCCCAAAAATTGCATCAGTACACTTGTCGTCCTCAAGGCCGGGGATCTGAAAAGTCGGTTTTACAACAACCGTGAGAATAAATCTCAGCGAGTAATTCCCTAAACCTAAACTAGGCTAACATGCACCTCCTGACAAGTACTAAACAACATATAATACGCACATAACTGACTCAGGCCATCGGGCCTAAATCTAATCTCACTAGACCCTGCAGGTTAGGCGTCAAATCAACAAAAGCAGCCACGCGGCAGAATATAAACACAGCACATACACGTGCATTTCTATGTCACAACGCATGTTATGCATATGCTAGTGCTCGCACTCATGCTCATGCCTCATCAATACATTATCGCACACTTGCACACTAGCACTCAGCCATTTCTCAATTACTCCTCCGACCCGCGTTAAACGCATCAGGTCCAAACTTCGAGATCGATCTCTAGCCCACAGGCTTATGCCACACAGCCCGCGTAAAACGCATCAGGCCGGACATCTTCCGGTAAACCAGGCTCATGACACACAGCCCGCGTAAAACGCTTCAGGCCGGACATTTCCCGGTAAACCAGGCTCATGACACACAGCCCGCGTAAAACGCATCAGGCCGGACATCTTCCGGTAAACCGGGCATCGTCCCGCGTAACACGCCTCAGGACGGGTTCACTACCCCGCGTAACACGCATCAGGGTTTATTGTGATCACACGTTCTCAAACCTCAATTTTATCTGAACCCCGCGTTAGACGCATCAGGGCAATTTGGGTGATCACGATGCACATGTCACTCGGGCACACTTATAAATGCAAATGCTGTGCCAATGCTTGAGATGTGCAACCATGGCCATAAAGCTCACACTTAGGCATCCACATGCGCGAATTACGAGATAACACACTCTATTTGTGCCGCGCATATTCAAATTCATAAATCCACATGCCCAAGTCAGACAGTCAATTTAAGTCGGCCATAGCATCAAATCAGCACACCATCCATGTACAAATTCACATAATCAGGTCAACAAGCAATCGCACATTCGAGGCCCACCAAACTGATCCATTTCTAGTCCCGCTAGACACGCGACAGGACACCATCAAATTAACCACACTCGAGGCTCAATTAGCCAGTCAATTACACCAATCGACCAAACCCAGTAATTGCACAATTAAACCTCAAAATAATCGTACCTCGCCCAAATCAAATCCAATCCAATCCATTCGCGGCCAGTCACTAAACCCAAATTTTAGGCCGATAACTATTCTCAAAGACTCCATTATAATCCTCAAATATCATTCCAATTGGGCCCCACAAAAAAATCAATTACGGCGCGCATTATAATCCTCAAATTAAACCCGAACAATCCCAAATTCGGGCCGATTTAATCCAACTGTCCAGCCCATTAACCACGCCTCTCGGGCCACTAATCCTCCATTAATTTACCAGACTAATCCACCAAATTAGCCACAATCAAACCCCTAATCAATTCCACAATTTAACCCCTAAATTAACCCCTAAATAACCCTAATTAACCCCTAAACCGGTCTAGAAATGTAAATTATCCTAATTAGGGTTTAGGGTTGTACTCACCGGGTGTCGTACGCTTAAAACGGGCCGGACGAACCGAGTCGGGCTCGGGTGAACAGTAACCAGCGTGAACAGTGTCGCCGGAACAGTGTCGTCGGCGATGAACAGTGCTCCGGGATGAACAGTGCACCGAAATGAATAATGGCGGGCTAGGGCGCGGGCTCGTGGGCGGCTCAGCGAGGCGGGCGGCTGGTTGGTCGGCTGGGGCGGCGACCGGCGGCGGCGGCCACGACGCGGCAGCGACGACCAGGCGCGGCGGCGACGTGCTGGGAGGAGCGAATAGCCAGGTGAGAGAGAGACAGAGAGCAAGAGGGAGAGAGAAGGGGAGAGAGACCGAGGGGGAGGCAGCAAACCGGCGGCGGCGGCGACGGTCGGAGCGGCGGGGACGGCGTCGGCGAGGGCCAGGCGCGGCTGACCACGCCGGGGACGGAGGCAGCTGCGACGGCTTGCTGTCGCGCGTGCAAGAGGGAGAGGAAAAAAAAAGCAGGCGGGGCGGCGATGATGGTCGCGGTCGGGACGACCGGGAGACGGCGGTGATGGTCGCGGTCGGGACGGCCGGGAGACGACGGTGACGGCGGCCGGGCGCGGCTGGGTCCCGTCGAGAGCGGAGGCCCGCAGCGACGCCTTGCCGCACGCCCGCGAGGGAGAGGGAGAGGGAGAGGCCGACCGGGGCAGAAGCCGACGGTCGGTGCAGCAGTGACCGGGCTGGGTGGCTACGGCCAACGGCGGAGCAGCGTCGGGCGGGGGCGGCGTCGGCTGGGCTGGCTACCGGCGGCGAGTTGCAGAAGCAGAAGCAGGAGCGTCGGGAAGCAGCGAAGGAGGAAGGAGGAATAAGAGAAGAGAAAAAAAAAAGAAAAAGGAAAAGAAGGAGAAAAGGGAGGAGAGAGAGAGAGTTGACGGGAGTGGGTGGGGGAAAGGACATGACCGGACAGGAGGGGGGCGCGCGGGAGAGGGAATCTGAGGGAGAGAGAGAGAGAGAGAGAGAAAGAAGAAAGGGGTTTAAATTTTTAAACTTAATCGCGATCCAACGGACACGGTCCGAACTAAAACTCGACCTATCGGTCTCGATTAAATTCGGGAAAAAGGTCTAACAGTCCCCGAAAAATCTCAACAATATTCTAGGGCACACGGCCAAAATAAAACAATTCAAACCACACTACGAGGGAGGTCTATCAGTCCAAATTTGTACCCGGTCCAAAAATTCACTTTCTCACTAATCTTGATAATGTCGATACTGGCCACAATAATTTCGATACCGTCCAATTTATTTCGTCCCGGAACTCTCGGAAATTGATCGCCAAGTTCAGGGTATAATTAACGGCCAAATTCGATCGAGTGCGATTCTAGCAAAATTTCTAGTTTTAAAAATAAGAACCCGAGAGTGATCAGTTCCCGGGCGAAATTTCATTATAAGCGCACTGACGAATTACACGTTTCATAATTCCCAAAAATGGGCCAAAATCCGGACTGTTACACCTTGGCTAGGCGAGGCTGCGACGCCCTTGTCGACCCTGGCCTGTGGCTGGTGGCCGGTGGCTTGTGGGTGGCGGGGCCGAAGAACAACAACAACAACAACAACAACAACAAAACAAAGAAGAATCAGTTCTGAAAAAATTGCTCTAGAATTAAAAAGCTACTTTTTTTTATTTTTGATTCTGTTCCAAAACTGATTCTGGGCATAATTTATTGCAAAATTATGCCCAGGCACAAAAAAATTAACAAACGGATTTTGTTTCCCAAATTGATTCTGAGAACAAAAAAACAAAATCAATCACTATTTGGTAAGTTGTCAAACAGGCCCTAAAAGGCATATCACTATTAATCTCATAATTCAATGTAACTTTCATAACTTAATAAATATTCATTGTTCAAAACCAATTAAAGAACATGATAATGCTATTATCAGTCGATACCTTCTATTAGTGGTCAAGACCCACTTTTATTATATTTGATAGATTTTTACGTCTTGGGACTTAGCAAACAAATAACCGTTGGAACTTGAATTATTGCATTTTCCGTATTAGTGCACTCTTTAAAATGACAGAGACGAGAACATTATATCTGAACTGAAGCCTTCTTTCTAGCAACTTCATCTTAGCTCATGATCTAGAGCCAGTTTTTATTTTATTTTATTTTATTTATTCTTCAAGATCGACACTAGAAATTCAAATCATAACCCTCAAACTTTTGCTCTGTTATTCGATCGAGCCACTCGATCATCTCTCCCAAGAGATGATTCTGCAAACCACCCACCTCTCCTCACCAGAAAAACCCGCTCAAACATCGAGCGCGATTGAGTCCCCATATGACAGACCCCGGATTTATTCACCTCCATTTGCTTCAAACTCTCTATCTATGCTGCACAGATTTATGATCTCTTGCATGACACCACCAGCAATCTCGTCAGGAGTTAAAGAAACAGCCCAAGAAATTTGCCAGCCTCTTCACGTTGGGCTCCGTCCCACTCTTCAAGTTCTCATACTTCAACATTAAGACCTTGTTTGGACACTCCAAGCTTGCTTTCCAATAGCCCAGCACATGGTCCCAAAATGGCCCTGCAAGAGACACCCCTCCAGTGAATAGCCTAAATGTTTCCTCCAAAGAAATAGGTGGCCTATCACCGTCTCCGACTCATATTTTGCTAATGAAGCTCCACATCAGCACGAACACATCCTTAGGGTCTCGTACAATGCACACCATTGGGTATACCGAGCTCATGACGGATCTTGGCTGCAATGCATAGGGATGTGAGTGGAGAGAAGCCTAGGTGAGGGAAGAGAGTCCATGGCCGAGATGGGGTAGTTCTCGTATGCATAGAATTCAATATAGGGAACATATTCATGAGGGTTCTTGGTGAGCAAAGTGTGCCTTGGGAGGTCTTGGTTGTGCCTATTGGCTATAGAAAATGTGACAGCCTTGAGCCATGTCGAGCCGTTTTAAGGGAAAGCGGCCAAGAGGGTGTCGGTGGGCCAGGCCTCGAAATGTTGCTGGGCCCAAATGACTCCAGTTAGGAAGTGATTATCATATCATAAACCTTGGTACTTGTAGAAATGCTCAGTCAACCACCCTTTTTCTTTGGGGAAAGATGATGAGATGAATTGTTCTTCTTTGTTTTCTTCTTCACACTCTAGGGCAATTTGTTCCTTAGGAGGCTCCTCTTGACTGGAGAGATCAGAAGCCACAGTGTTTGGCACCTGTCAATTTAGATGGATGGAAATGTTTGGAGATTCTTCTTTTTCATTAATAAATGAGAATGTCAATACACATAAATTTCAATTCAAAGAGCTAAGGATTGGAGAATACTTTGATTTATGTCTCTGTGGAGCTAATATACATATTTTTCATTACTTAGTCTAATCGAAATGAGAAAATTCACCAGTGAAAGGATAAAATATCGATGATGTCCTGTAGATAATAGGGGAACTTTGAAGAGAAAAGGAAGAAGAGAGATGTTTGGACTTATCAAATTACGGAAAAAGCTTTGCCTCATTTAATGACTAGCCTTGCTGCACTTCTAATGGTGAGGGCAAATCACTTTAAATATGCTAATTTTGTTGTATTATCTCCACCTGATCATTAGAAAATTGTTAAAACGTTATTTGTTGTGTTAGGGACAAAATGTACTTTAAAAAAGATTAATTAAACTAGTTACAAAACCTTATTCAGTTATAATTAACTGCATTCTAATCATCCTAACCCTTTAAAACCTATATCGATTATAAAGTAATCTCGGTCAAACTTGTGATTGTATATTTAAATTTCTATCAGAAAAAATTAGAAAAGATAAAATAATGCATACGTAATCTTCAATAAGCTCACTTGTTAACTCCCTAATTGTGATTGATAGCGATGATATACAAGATTTGATAGAGTATATAGTAGACACAATGATATCTGACAGATCAAGAAACAAGGGAAAATCAATGTATTGAGACGACATAAACAACCAATATTTGTTTAGCTCAAGATAATTACATTGTATTAGTCCATTTATGATAAGGATTTTCATGTTCGCCATTAAAATTTCCACTACACTTAAAAGGTATAATTCTTAGTCTTATACTTGTCAATTTGTATATACAATTTAAACCTCATCTGTAAATTGTTTTATTAAATAATTCTGAGAAGAGCTTGAAAGGTATAAGATAATATAGTGAAAGATCTATGGCTATAAATTCTTAGAAAATACTATACTTTTCAAATTTATCTTCATTATTGGAACGTCTAAATGAAAAAAACAATTAGGGATGCAGGCTTAATGTTTGAATATACAAAATCTTAAATAAGTAATGCACATTTAACTCTAAACTTAACCGAACAAGAATGAATTGATCTGGAGTATAAATAAATTGAGTAAGTAAACCAATGCTTGTAGCTCTGGATAAAAAAGATTGAGATATCACATGGTATGCGATAAGAATACTAGAAGTGTCAATGATGCACAATTTAGTATCAAAATCTTACGAATGGTCACTCCAATCGTTCATTAACTTCAAAGTCGACAGTGTAGCTTGAAGTTTAGAGTATATTCCCGGATGTGTTCTTTTTTGTGTGCTATGTATCGCAGAAAACTAAATTTATTTAATTTGAGTGAAATGAAGGTAACATCATGATATATCTAGCAAAAGATCATAGTAGCTTACATTTACAATCTGAAAGTAGAATCAATGAGAATAGTTTGGTGGAATGCAAACTTCTTCTTTTTTCACTATAGAAAGTTGAACGTATGCCTTTTCCTGTTGCCAGGGAACAGAGAACATCATAGCCCTCAAATTAGCTGGACTTTCCAAAGAGCACGACTTTTCAAGTGATGAGTTTTCAAGGCTCCCGAGCATAAGGTTCTTGGAATTAGAGGGGGGGAAATTGGTTGGAGACTTTAAGAATCTTTTCTCGAGTATAAGATGGCTCTCTTGGTGTCGTTGCCCTTTAGAGTTGCAGGCGGTCAATCTATGTTTATGGAACTTAATCATGCTTAAGCTTTTGGATAGCGACATTCCGGAGAATTGGAATGGATAGGGTTTATTCTTGGTATGGTTTTGCAACACATGTACCTTTGTTGCAATTTGATTTGCATACTTTTCTGAGTCTAATTTGTTTTCTAGGCAAATCGTGACTTGAAAGTAATACATCTCATGAAGTGCCATCTCTCGACAGCTCCTAACTTCTCAACGTGCTTGATTTTGAAGATACCGGTTCTTGATGGACGTTGTCCAAAGTCGCTACAAATTGGTAGCTCTATCCATAAGCTAGAGTGCCTAAAGCACTTGGAAATAATTGCAGCCCAAGTTCAGCCGTCAAGGCTATCAGCAAGCCTCCCTTTTGAATCGGTTTGCAGCGCCTTCTGCAATATGTGATCTAAAATACTTGTCAAGTCTAAAGCTAGAGGGGCAGAGCTTCATCCATCTATTGGAGAGATTTGACATGCTTGTCTTTAAGTGGTTGTCATGAGCCTAGAAACCTTCCAGAATCCATTAGGAAATTGAGATCATTGCTCCTATTGAATTTGCTTTACACAAGAATCAAACAGTTACCCGATTCTATCGGAGATCTCAAAAGGTTGGAAGAAATGAATCTAGGATTAACTCAGACTAGGGGGCTACCAAGTTCCATTGGTGGACTAAAATGATTGCTCAGCTTAAACTTGCAATGTACAAAGATTATAGAACTACCTGCTTCTATTGGATATCTTAAAAGGCTTGAGTGCTTATTTATGGCTGGGAGTAAGATAAAAGAGTTACCAAAGGCCATAGGGACGTTGGAGAATCTTAAAGTGTTGGAATCCTGCAATTGTAAAAATCTCGATGGGGAAATCCCAAGTGAGATCGAGCAAGTATCCTTTTTGGAGTGCTAGACGTATCAAGTAGCAAGTGAGCAGAGTGCCAACCACCAGTAATCAGCTATCTCATCTTCAAGAACTTCGTTTCGGAGATTGTCATAAGCTCGAAAGGTTGCCAGAACTTCCTGCAAGCCTAAAAGTTCTCTGTTTCAGAGCGGGGACTGCGCTTGGCACCCCTGGACAAACTTCATCCAAATGGATGGGGAAGCCCGCAAAAATGGAGGATTGGAATATCACATGGCCTCCTCAGCTTTGGGCACTTAGCATATATTGTGATGATCCTCAATCTCTCACAAGGCTTCCTTCCAGTCTTTCTCTTTTGGAATTAAGAGATGTCCAGTCATCGATAGAACAACCATTCTTCTCCAACTTGAGATATTTGAAACATTTGTCCAGGTTAACACTCTTTAGATGTTGGTTGAAAGAGATCGAGTTTGATCGGTTAAAGAATCTCCATCGTTTGAATGTGGCTGAATCTGAATCTTTGGTGAGGCTATCGGGTCTATCAAACTAAGGGAAACTAGAAGAGCTGACTATGAGGAGTTGCTCACAGCTCATTGAGATTCGAGATTTGGGAGAATTGCAATCGTTGAAGGAATTATTAATTAGGAAATGCAGCTCCATAGAAAGGTTGCCTGATCTATCAAAACTATATAAGTTGCAGACATTGCACCTCTTTAACTGTGAATCACTGCAAGGTTTGCCTGATGTACCAAATACATGTCATCCCCATGTTTGTGGATGCCCAATGTTAGGCGAGTTTGGTGACGACGAACACGAATTACGTGTGAGGTTTTCTCAGTCAATCAAACTTAAAGAACAGAAGGAATTGGAACAATTGGAGGCATCGTCATCAGTTTCGGCACTGCGGCTCCATGGAGAAGGTCTATTGATTTATCAAAACCTTGAGGTGTAAGTCAAAGGTTGCGTGAGAGTGTGCATCTTCTCTCAAAGGATATATTACAGCTAAATCTAATACAACATTCTTCTCACAAAGTCGGTTTTATTATTGTTGTATCACTTTTATGGCGCAATATATATGGTCTAGCAAGTGAGTTTGATTAATGTCTAGCTTTTTAAGTTCCAGTTTTTGTTTGACTTGGATCTTCATCAATAGTAGAAAAACACAACGCTCTTTTTATGTGATTCACTTACCTATCGACGGAGACGTTAACTAATCTAATATCGAATCTAATTAAAAATAATGTTATCGATCTCATATGATAATCTACTAATCTAACAAGTATTTAGGTGCTTTAAGGGAGAGACCCATGTATGGTTGACACTTGGCATTCTCCTCATTTCACAAGTACCTTTTTTCTGATCACACACAAGTACTTTTTTTTTTGGGTCCGAAAAGCCCTTCATTGGTTATATTTTAAAAGGACAACATAGGTTATGGTTTTCTGAGCATAACAATTCCCATAGAGCCAGGGACGGATTAGACATCCAGTTAGGAGGTAGGGTCTTTTTGCGTTGGGCTTTAGCTAACGTATTTGCAACTTGATTTGTCTCTCGTGGGGTATGGATAACGTCAATTAGATTGAACTGAGCCAGCCGTTCCATGCATTCGATAGCCCGTAGCTCCCAAGGTGCGACTTTTGCCTGCTTCCCTCTCTTCCCTCTTCCTCTGGTACTGGCCCGAGCACAAGATGATGCGTGTGAGATCTGAGGCGGTGATGCTTTGCTAATTTTTAAGGACTAACGGTGCCTTTATCTCATAAAAAAATTGAAATCTTATCTTTACCGAACAATACTCTTCTTTGGGCCTCTTTCCAAAAGACAAAAAGCTCCCAATTTTCACCCGAGACAAATTGATCTCCAACTTTCAAGTCTCACAAAGAGGCCCCAGCTTTCACCCAAGGATGATGGATTGCCATGTCAATCAATGTAGTTGAGATTCTGTTTAACTTAAACAACTTTGTGCCGCTCTTTTTCGCCTAAGCTAGGGTTTTCTCGGTTGCAATTTCAATTTGGAGGTTCTTGAGCGAAAATAGAGCAATGCAGCCACTTCGGTCATTGTTGTCCACTCATTTCAAAACTTGAAGAAATCATGCATCTGCCTTTCCGCATTTTGATTCTAAATTTGACAAGTGATTGAATAAGTTCGATTCATTTTCCCCCAACCTGATTTTGCTGATGAATCCTAGCACCGAATTGAGACTCAAATCCCCCAAATCGAGCGCCCTTATCTCTCGTTAATCTGATGGAATCGAGCCCCAAATCAAAGACCTAACTGGACAAACTAACTTTTGGCTCTCAAGAACCCTAACCCAAACCCCCAAAATTGCCTGCCCCCTCTATCTCTCTCTCCCGATTTAATTTTGAAATCCAAACTTGACAACTTTGTATTTTGCAGAAGAGGGGATGATGTCTTTTTTGTTTGAAGTTTTTGCCACGTGGCAGTCGCCCTTGGCCACGTTGTGTGGTGGTTGTCGAATTCACTAAAAATAATTCCTACTCTCTAAATCATAAATAAATTGTACTTAGGGTGAGCAAAGTCGAATCCACGGAGACTGACAAATTGTTAATTTTTTGAAAACCAAGTAAACAATAAAAGCGAAACTAAAAAGGAGGGTTTATGCAGAAAAGACTTAAATAAAATAAGCAAACAAAAATTAAAGAAAATCAAATTATGCAACATATAGCAAAGGTAATCTCATTCAAGTTCAGAAGTTGATCATTGAGTCAAATGATTAATCTCAAACATTGCAATAGACTGGTTATGGTTGTTGAAATGCTTCTAACAGCCTAATCTTTCCTTAATATTAGATTAACCGGATATGCACATGTGATTAATCCCTTATTAACGAATAACCCCGACACATGCCAAGGATTCAATTCGCTAATAGCATGAAAAACGAGAAAAACCCAACCCTAGCCAATAAATCACACGCTTAACTTATTCAAGCTAGATCATATATTCTCATAATACAACTTGAAAATCTGGTTTTAATCAAGTCATATTATTTTCCATTATTATTAAAACACCTAAACAATTACGGGTTTGGGTATTTCAATTGGCAAATATATCATCCTGTCAATTGCACAATGAGCTCTTATTGTAACAACCAACAAAGCAATGGTAAATAATAAAACAGAGAATATATAAATACCACAGAAATTAAGAAGGAGGATTAAGTTTAGATTTCACAACTTGAATGAACTTGAACTTTGATAATCCTTTGCTAGATTAAAAAGGAGTTAGCCACACATGGCTACAAAATGCGCAAAAGAGAAAATAATATGTTTCTGAATTTTCTGGAATCAAGTTTCCCTTCCCCTCTTACGTTCAACCTCTTAAATAAAATAAAGAGAAAGTCTAGAAAAAGAAATTTTATCTAACATGGAAAGAGAAAATAAAAGGCAAAACCTTCTCCCTAATGTCCCTAATTAAGAGTTCTATTCAAGTACAAAAATCCTCCTCAATCGGATCTGGAAAATATGGAAATTAATGGTCAAATCACGTCCCCAAATTCTGCACCAGCTTTACATCCGCACGATCTTAAGCCGTGAGTACGAATCTCTGGAAAATGGATCTTTTATATGTAGAATCCCAACCAACAGCTCAAAAATACATCAAAAGCGTCCAAAATCTTCGCGATTGCATCATTCACCATCACCTAATCACAATACATAAAAACAAATAAATTCCACTCTATTTATTCGAATATTTGCCCAAAATACCACTAAATAAAAACAAAATATAAATCAAATATACACATCATCATTGTGCTACTTTCACAAATTGGATACCACCTGAACATAGTCTAACAGTGGCCAAATTTGTACCTCGGATGAATTTGGAGCACATTTTATGAGGCGCTTGAAAGTTGCAGCCAAATTTGTCCCATGAATAAAAGTTGGGGCTTTAATGGGGAAGTAAAATTCCAATTTAAACTCTAGTTAGTAAAATCTCTCTGCAGCGTACTCTTGGGCCACTTTCGGTTCAATTGGGATTCATAGATTCCAAATTTCACAATTTGTGAGAAATACTATTTCAAGTGAAATTGAATCCTTATCCGATTTCTCTCAAAACATAAAATGTGTGGAATTTGGAATCTATGAATCCCGATTGAACCGAAAGTGGCCCAAGAGTACGTTGTAGAGAGAGAGAGTTGCTGGCGAAGGAATCAATGAACCGCTCAAGCAATATCGAATTTCGATGGAAATGTCACTTAATGGGCAAATGGATTTTAGAACTAAAGAGCTAAGGGTGATTGGTTCCCGATTACCCAGGTATCAGGAATCGGACTAAAAGTGCCGGTTTCTAGTTTCTAGAACTGAGGTCCATACCACCTGGTGGTGGGACCAGATTGTTCGATCCGATCCGATTGCCAAGCGGTCCAATGGAACCAGTTATTCACAATAATGTAAACTACATTTTCGTGTAGTCAGAAGCTTCGATATCATATGGGGGCAATATTATGAAACTTCATTAACCCTCACAAATTGTCAGGAAAAGAAGAAGAGATGCAATGCTGGACGATTTCTCAGAAAAAGAACACCCACACCATAATCAGTCTAAAAGGAAAGAAATTGCAAATACTGTACGGAGCATTATCTGCTTTGGAGTTTGTGGGGGTAACCTTGAAGCGACAAGATTCAATGAGATGTCGAATCCACAGCCGAGAGAAAATTGATTACTACTCAAACTCTAGAATGAGAAGTGAGAACCCGAGATTTTGGTGATCAGAGAGAGAGAGAGAGATTTGAAATCTGCTTTTGGTTGTGCGTGTCGTGTGCAAGAACACTTCCAAGTCATCTTCGGTCGAGCTAAGAGGCGTGAGGTTGAGCAAGGTGTCATAGGCAAAGCTCAGATGAGAGGCGATTTAGGGTTTCCGTGAAAGAGGAGTGACTCGTGAGGTGAGAGAGGAGAGGGGGACACGTGAGAGGCAAACAGGGAAGGGAAAGAAATTGCGTGAGAAATAAAAAGATAAAAAATAATCAGCCTAGTCCAATCAATCTGATTCTTGGAATTGGAAATCGAGAGCCGAAACGACACCCTCGGGATCCGCCTAGAATCGGCCTATCTAAACATGGCGGTTTTCGGTTTGGGTGGTCTGTGTTGCTCCCCCTACAAAGGGCTATCCTACTTTACTTGCGTCTACTGTGGAAATGATGCTTCATTAGCATAATCACTTCCCAAGTATTTGGATAGTTGTTTACCGGACACATAAACTTTCATGTTTATATAGCTGAAACGATCTATTGTGGTTTTCTTGAAGTCAATTCTTGGTCTCTTACGGAGCAATTTTTACTTTTAAATTTGCGTTATGCTTTCTTTTGTATTTGAGAATTGGCTTTATCTAATACCGAACATCTTAAATCTTATGTCACATTAACATTGTACTTCATTTTTGGTCACTTTTATGAATTTTTCAAAGTCATAAGTACTTTTAAGAAGTTAAACCAAACTATCCCTAAGATAATAATAATAATAATAATAAAAAGTTACATTCCAAGAGAAACTAAGATGTGAGGCACAAAATTTCAGGAAGCATTCTTACATACTTCGTTTTTCTAAGATAAAAACAAAAATAAAAGGTCGATTTCTATTCCAAACCTAATCATGAACTAAATTATTTCAAAAATAAAAAGATGAAATTGTGGTACCAATTCGATTTCTGCTCCAAATCTATTCTCAAGAACAGAAAAATAAATCTGACCAGAAATAAAGTAGTTATAATGTGCGGCCTTAGTCTTTTTTTCATTTGGGACTCACGTGAGGAAACAAATGTTGCTCGTGGTCCCAACACATTTGGCCAATAAATTGTATAGCTACTTTTATATTAGTAATTTTGTGATTTATGCCTCATGAGACCCAACCCACCTCGCTTCTCTCTCATCACTGCCACGTCTTATGTGTTTCTTTTTCTTTTGAAAAATTCTATTTTTCTTCACCGAACTTACTTACTTTTCTTCAATCAAATCTTTGCACTTCTAATTCATCTAATCAAGTCTTTAAATTTTTGTAAATTTTATAAGTAAATTTTATAATCAAATCCTCCAGCAACATCAGTTCCAGTCGATTCAAGTTGACATAGTTGTCGGACCATGTCGAAGTATTGGGTGGAAGGAACTTTTGCCTCCGCGAACAAGCCATTGTGAAAAATAATCTCTAGTAAACAAGCCAAGCCATTATAGAATAAAAAAAATTGCCTCCTGGTATCATCTCGTATGAATTTTGTTTCGTATCAACCTTCGACTTCTTCCAATGGCCACATCAGCTCAGATTGATCGAAAATTGATGTTGGATGGAATTAATTAGAAAATGTACGCAAATTTAAAAAATTGAATTAGATAAATTAAAGGCAATCATTTCATTTTAAAAAATTGCATTAGTTTAGAGATAAAAAGTATGATTTTATTTTATGTAATTATTTAGGTTTTGATGTTGATTATTTTAAGCACTAAACGATCTTTTACGTTGAGGTGCAATCGAATCTCTCAACGTTGAATATAATAAATTTAAAATAATCTCACCCGTCTATACTTTTACCTGTTAAATATGTCCCCTTCTTAGAGTAAAAGTGTCGCATGTGTGGTAAAAATATTTATTACACAGTAAATGTTATTGATTTTACATTAAAAGATCCCATTTAATGTAAAAGAACTAATGATGGGGTAAAGGAACTCGTTAGTGGTAAATGCTAGCTGTTCTTGGCAAATGTGAGTTGCTTTCTCAGTATAACTTGTTGTTAACACCTATTTTTTAATCATCCAATTAAATTGCACAATATTTAGGAGTTAATTTTCTTTAATTCCTAAAATAAAAAAAATCTATTTAATTGCATGACATGTAGACATTATGTACATTTTTCATTATTAGAATGTATTTTGCTTATTGTAATTTTTAAAAAAACAAAAACAAAAAAATCAGATCAAGCGGTCTGGGCCGGGTCGACCCGGCCCTCTCTTCCTTTCCCCCCTCGGGCCCAAGCCCCTTCTCCTTTTTCTCTCTCCTTCCACGCGGGACTGGGCCCAGCCCAGCCCGTTCCCTCCTTCCCCCCATCTTGCCCGGCCTCCTCCTTCCTTCCTCTGTCGTCCCCCGTTCTCAGCTGTGGAGTGAAACGGACGATGGAGCAGCTTCACCGTTTTCCACCAAATAAAATGAGCAAAAGGGGAGCACTCAGAAGGGCACTCAGCAAAAACTGGGAGGAGCACCAAGTGGTCGGCCACCTTCCTTTGAGCCACTCGCCTCTCCCTTCCCTCGAGCCAACATGTCTCCCCAACCGGCCTAATATTGCCACAAAAGGCCAAGAGTATGGATAAGCAAGAGGAGAGCATGGAAGCGAGCAGATGCAAGTGGTCGTCGACTATAGAAAGACTCAGAGGAGAGAGAGAGGGTCAGCCATGGTGAACAAAGAAAAACAGAGAGAGTGAAACCGAGAGATTTAGAGAGAGTTTGAGGGAAATAGAGGGCCAAGAAGAGTGAACTTTGAGCGTCTGAAAGTTGCAAAGGGAAGCAACCAGCCTCGCCGCTGCTTGCAGACTGACCGGCGACCCCTCAGAAGCGGCCCGACCGGTAAATTTTCTCTGGCCCCTATTTTCCTCTGCTGTCCCCTGTTGTGCTTCACAAGTTGACCAGGTCTCGCACCGATCGTTTCGTGAGAGTCTCAGCCCATACCGGTCCTTCCCATGGTCCACGCATCATGGTCAAAGGTAAGTATGGGTCATCAGAGGAGGCCGGAACCTCGAAATAGGTCAGAGTTCCCTGTTTTTGGCCATGGGTGTCAACTGTTCGACGAAATGCCCGAATAAGAAGCCAGAGGAGTCCATCAACAAAGGGAAAAGTAAGAGCGAGAGGGAGCCTCGGTCGATGCCTCGGCTGCTCACAAGCCCCGTCCGAAGACCCAAACTCCGGTCGACGTTGGTAAGCACGAACCTGTAAGCCCCAGTTTTTGGCCAAGAATCCCTTGGGCTCTGTTTTGGGCGTCTCGGACTAGAGCACGTGGCCACTCCGTTCGCGCAAACTCCGGCCCACATCGCCTCCACACCTACCCCGTGGCCTCATACGTCGTGTCTCGAAAGTCCTGGTTCGGAACCGAGCCTTTGTTGAGCCGAGAATGCTTCGTTTTTTAAGCACCCGCCATGTGTTTGTTGAAATACCTAACTGAGATCCGTAAGCAGGTTCTCTGAATTTGGGTTTTTGCTGGATTTTTGTTCATTTGTTTTGCTTGTTCTTTACTCGGTGTCGAGACGGTCTGATTCCCAGTTGTGAAGGGAACCAAACCGGACCGACTACATATACATTTTTTTATTTTTTTATATCTTAAAAAAATTAATAAAATATGAACAAAACCCTGAGTGAAGCACAATTTTTATTTAGTCTTTTCAATTTGAGGATTGTTGCATACATATCACTTAATTCAATACGAAAAAATGACATCAAGTAGTAAAAAAAAAAGTGATTAGTTCCATTAGACCTGATCGGAACTGGACTGCATCGGCGGTCCGGTTTGGTTCTCGGTTCTAGGACCAACCGGTCCAATCCCCGGTTTCTAATTTTGGGAACCAATTGTCCCGGTCCGGGAACCGGTGGAACCTAACCGAACTCTCAAAATTAGGAACCGGGGATTGGACCAGTGGTTCCACTGGTTCCTGGACCTGACCGAAAACCGATCACTCTTACATTTGGGGGCATATCATATTTCGGCTACTTGAGCAGAGGAGAGAGCGCAATATTTCAACTCCCTAATTAGCATATCCTCTGGAGGGGAACTCTAAACCTCCTTGTGCTGTGGACACAATCCTATGACACGTTCACAATGTAAAAGTCCACAATACAATATAGGCCAAAGAATATATGTGCTCACAAAAGGAAAGGCAATTCTGTTCCTTTTCCTAGAAGCTTCACGTTCATACTTTATATAAAAGAAAGAAGGCAATGTTCACGAGGGGGGGGGGGGGGCGGCTCTTTTCTCTGGGTCAAGAGTATACGCTTATGGAACAAGTCAGAAAAGACAATAAAGAGACAATAAAGATTGGTCAAACTAAAAGTATTAAAAATAAATTCATTGTTAATTCCTACGGCGATGGTCCATAACTTTGGCACCGGTCCACAACTTCGGCGCCTTTCACCGTTCTTCTACACTCGTTGCTTCTGCTTCGCTGTGACTTTCTATGACCGAGCCAAGCTTGCCTCCTGCTCAGTTCCAACACCAACCCAATGAAGCTCAACAGTCCCGACGCCTCAGTCCAACACTGGTGAAACTTCCGGCCGTGGTGCTACCAATAGCTTCATCGTTGCCGCAAAAACATCCATCACTGGTCGTACTCATACCGTCGCCGGTTGCCGAGAACTTTCTTCACTGTCGACCACAGTTGGACGCATCTTCCAAGTTAGGTAACCTCTCGAGCTACTCTTAATTCTAATATATTGAGCTACCTAATTTGGATTATACGATTCTAACTTGGTTTGTTTGAGGTTTTAGGCATAATCCAAATAGGAAATTTCCCGTCACGCCTCGAGCCCCAACAGGCTTGCGACACCCCTTCGATGGCCGTATTGAACGCAACGTGCCAGGACGCGTCGCCGACCCAAACAAATCACTCAAATTAAATCACGAGCGGAAGCAAATTTAAATCAACCCAGACAATAACCAATGACAATGAGATAGCACTTGCATAAATCAAACGGTTGCTTACAACATCCATAAAACATAGCATTAAATCACGTTCATCAAAAGGGGCAGTGGTTGGGTAGTCTACTTCACTATACAAAAAGGGGACATTCACAAAAGGGATAAAGCATCAATATCCAACATCACTCCTGGTTTTCGACTCGTACGTGACGACTGTTCGCCACTCCAAACCTGAAAATATTTAACAACGGGGATGAGATAAATCTCAATAAGTAGGCAACCTATACCCCACCTAGGCCAATGCGTACCCAGACGAGTCTAACATGTAATCCACCAATCAACACAATCAATTTTCATATAACAAACTTACCTCGCCACAATTCACATGCCAACTTTGCACATTGGTCAAATCACATGAATATCATAATAACTCATGGACACATCGCTATCATTCGGGCGCCATATACACACGTACATTCACTTAATTCAATCACACTCAATTTGCATCCGTAAGTAGGGTTTAGGAAGTCACTTACCTAAGTTTAGCCTGGAAAAAATCCACACGGACTCAAAATGGCCCAGATGAACAGTAACGGGTGAGGGTACAACGGACGTGGTGCTCGACCACGACTCGGCACACGGCTTGGTGACTCGGCGCAATGTTCGGTCACAATTGGGCACACGGCCCGGCGACTCGGCCACTGTAAGGGCACACTCGAGTACGGCCGGACAGCGGTCTAGGTGATGGGCTGTGGCTGGGCAATGGCCTGTGTTGAGCAGGCAACGGCTCGGCCATGGCCTGGGCGACTTTGCCGCGGGCTAGGCTGGCTAGCCGGCTAGGACGAGCAAGCAACGGCGACGACAGCGGCGGCGACGGTGGCAGTGACGGCGAGCAACTGCGACAGCAACGTGACTGCAAGCTCGGTGACTATCTTGGCTAGAGTAAGGGGGCAGCTGCGTTGTCGTTGGGCAGCAAGGACGACGACGGCGTGGCAGCGAGCAGGTCCCGGCATGCTGGCACGGCAACGCGGCGGCGACGTTGACAGCAATGGAGATGGTGCAGAAGGGGAGGGGGAGGTTAGCTGGGGGCGGTCGTGGCGAGAGAGGAAGAATTGGGGGCTGGGGGGGTGATCCGGCGGTGGTCAGGGTGGCATGGCGCGGCAGCTGGTGGCTGGGCAACGCAGGGCCGGCCGATGAGCGGCTGAGCAATACCGGGCGAGCTGCTAGCGTGATCGTAAGCTGGCGATCTCATGGGCGACGGGCGACGGTGTGGCTCGGCTGGGTGGAGTAAGGTGGTGGTGGCTAGGCTGGGGCGACGGTTGGGTAGTGAGCAGGACGTACAGCGCGGCGGCGATGCAAGACGAATAGCACGGCGGCGGTCGGTGACGATGAGCTCGGGCGAGCAGCAAGCAGGAAGCCAGAGCGATCGGGGGCGGAAGACCAGAGAAGAAGAGAGGAAGAAGAAGAGAAAAGGAGGAGAGAGAGGGGGCAGGTTTGCATGGGCATGGGGTAAAACGTGGGCGAAGGGACGTGAGCGGGAGTGGGTGGCACGCGGTAGAGGAGAAAGAGAGAGAGAGAGAGAGGGGGGGGACAGGCGCAGGGTCGAAAAGTGCGCGAGGTGACACGGCAGAGGGGAGAGAGAGAGGACAAAAGTCAATTTTTGTCCTCAAGTGCGATCCAACGGTCACGATTCGAATCCGAAAATGATCTAACGGTCCACGAAAATCCTAATTAATAATTAGGAAAAAGGGTCAAAAGAAATCAAATAAAACACACTACGAGGGAGGTCTACTAGTCCAAATCCGCACCCGATCAAAATTTCACTTTTCACATATCCCGGGCAATATCGAGGCTGGCCACAATAATATCGACACCATCCAATTAAATTCGTCCCGAAACTTCGAGAAATTCGACACCAAAATTCGGGTTCTAAATAACGGTTAAATTCGATCGAGTGCGATTCTAGCGAAATCTCTAATCTAAAAAGAAATAACTCAAGAGTGATCAATTCTAGATGAAATTTTGTTATAAGCGCACTGACGAAATACACGTTTTATAAATCCCAAAAATGCGTCGAAATTTGAATATCACATTTCCTATTTTGAGTTGTGTATATAATCGTTAATTTGATCTTCAAGAATTACCGCTTGATTGAATTGAATGTGTGATTATGTGGGCATATTATATTGCATGCTTTCCTATTTTGGAAATACATTGCATGTTAGAACAGATCGGTTTCCTATTTTAGAATTGCATGTTTAGGAGCAATGTAGTAATTTAGGAAATTTTCTAATTTAAGATAGGATTTAATCTAAATTATTTTCTAGTTTAAAACTAGGCGATCATATATTTTAGGTAGTTTACTATTTTGACTTTAAAAGAAAATCAAAAAAATAAGGGAAATGATGAACTAACGGCACCGTTACTCTTGAATTGTAACGGTGCCTTCTCCACCACTAACTTTTCTTTACTCAATTTCTTTGGAAAATCAGCAATAGAAAATCTCAGTTGGGATTTGCATATAAGAAAAAGAAATAAAGGAAGACAAAATTACTTTGAAAAAATTAACTACTAAAATAAAATAACAAGAATTCTGAAAACAATAACATTAAAAATAGATTATTAATGTTATTAGAAATATTTATTAATTTTCAAAATTACAGAGAAAAATTAGAAATATTGTTTTTTAACTAATGAAAATATTATTGTACTTTACATGGCACCTCAATCTTTGTGCTCAACTTAAGTTGGTTTGAAAGGGGCTCTTGTTATTTTGGGCTCACGAGACTCAGGTAGAGGAATTCTCACAATTGTTGGATAACCACATTGACTTAAGTAACCCCTCTTTCACCACATCTTTTGTGTTAGGGTTCTTTCTTAACTAACAATCGGTCTCATTTTTGTCATTGGCATCATCTTTATCAATCACTTTACCTCTAATATACACTGCATCTATCTAAAAAGGATTGAATATTGTATTTCTAAAAATAATGCTTTCAAAGTGAACAGAAATTAAGTACATCACTTTCTTGCAATAAAATCAATAGATTGATCAATGAATCTTTCTTGCTTCAACACTAGGACTTCACTTGTATTTCAATATGTAAATTGAAAAAATGTAACTCATTTGTATATTTAACGGAGATTGTTATTATTTGATTGAACAATATTCATCGTCCATTAAAAAGTTGCAGTTCAATTTCTTATAAATTATTTATTGCTTAATTCTTATCACTTTTGATTTGTTCCTTTAAATAAATTAGAAAGATACCGCTTTTTTTGCCCATCCCTCACTGAATCTTGTGGTCAAAATCTCACCGTTAGAAATTCTAGGTGACGGCAACCATTACGCTAGCACCATCCAAAAAATAACATGCATGTAGCGTATAGAATTGGTTGCATCAATTCCATGTCATTATCACGTCATCATTGCCATGTCATTATTTTCACGTCATCGTATTTCCATGTCATAATTTATATATCATTTAATATAAATTAGATTGCATGTCACGCTAGATTAGTTCATAATTTTGCCCATCATTAAAATTATGTCATGTCACATGCCATTAATTTTAATAATTCATGCATGTTAAACTTAGACCAAAATTGCACATAGTTTAGTTTTCATTAACTAGGAAAAACCCAAAAAATTAGGTAGAATTGCATAAGTATTTAGAAATCATGTTTAGGATATGCATGCTTTTTCAATTAACATTTTGTAGAGATTGAGAAATTAATCATAGTAAAGTTGTACTTTGCTTTGCATTGAGGTTAGCCCTATTTCTAGCAATTTATTTATTACTTGGATTATGGAGTGTTACATTATCTGATTGTACACCGCATGATCACCTCTCGCATGTTAGTAGCTTAAGTTAAAAATCGATTAAGATTGCTTGCAAAATATTTTTGAAAATAAATAGAAAAGTACTAAAATGGCGATATATTTATCTAGAGTAATCAAGTCTCCGTGTCCATGATATTTCTTGTTCACAGAAGTAAAGTACTGTCGCGACCGACCTCCGAGATGCACGGGGTGTCGTACCCGGTACGCACTAAGTCTAGATTTGGGATTTAACTCGGGCTCTTCCAAGCCCATACCGTATCGCGACTTAGGGTTTAAGTGTTTAATATGTATGTGGTTTATACCAAGGAGTCGCTACTAATCGATTTGGGGTGGGTCGATTAGAAACCCAAATAAGGTGACGGGAGAATCACCCTATTCCTACGAACCAGAGATTAACTGAGTTCGGGGACTTGGTTACACTAGTTGAATAACTAATGCCCTTTCGGTATCATTTTACCCTGTTCATTTTTTGAAAACATTTGTCAAGCAATCTGGATTGATTTTAGGACCTTTCTCCTAACATGTGAGGTGATCAAGCGAGTGCATAATCAGAAACGATTAGCAGTCATGCAGATATGCAGCCCTAGGGTTCTAACTTTAACTAAGTCAGTTGACATTCAAAATACAACCACTCATGCAATTGTATTAAAAAACATGCATACTAATACAGGGTAGTAGTAAAAACATGCAAGGTACTACCGTACAACCTCATGCTTGTCTAATTTAAACATGAAAATTTATGCAATTATTTAAACAACATGCATAATGATACCACAGTAAATTAAAACACTCAGATAAGTCATAAAAAAAATTTTGATTTTGATTTTTTTTTCGAATTTTTTTTTAAAAAAATCGAAATGATAAAAAAAAGAAATAAGAAAAGAAAAATAAAATCTTCTTTTTTTAACATTTTTTTTAATTTTTTTAATTTTTTTAAATTAATTTAATTTTTTTAAAAAAATTAATTAAAAAAAGGAAAAGAAAGACCTTTTTTTAAATTTTTTTGATTTTTTTTAAATTTTTTTAAAAAATAAAAATAAAAACTAAAAAACGGTCGGGTCGGGTCGGATCCGGGTCGGTCAGAACCGACCCGGGTCAACGGATCCGACCCAGATCGTTGACTCGGGTCGGATCTACTGAACCGGGTCGGTCCGACCGACCCGATCAATAGATCCGACCCGATCGTTGATCGGGGGTCGGATCAGCTGAACCGGGTCGGGTCCGCTGAACTGGTTCAGACCGAACCAAGAGAGCAACCGCCGGCGAAGCCGAAAATCGGCCTCTCGCCGGCGAACCCAGACCGGCGCCGACCAAAATCAGGCCTCTGCGACCACTACCAAACCTCGTCGCCTACCTGGGTCATCGTCCGGCCACCGTTCGCCGGCCGGCGATCGAATTAAAACCGGTCTCCATTGAGGCATTTTGTCGAACACCGGGCGTGCGCGACAAAAACCGGGGAGTTTTGACCTCCTCCGTCGATCCGGTCAGCTCCGACGAACTGGGTTCACCTCCGACGCCGACTGGGGGCCACGACCAACTTCGGTATGGGCCGGGACTTGCGAGACAAGGCCGGCGCGAGTCCTGGCCAAACCAGACACCAAAACAGGGCAAATCAGGGGCAGTCGGGACCGGGAGAGGCTCACCGGTCTACGCCACGTCTGGGGGGTCTCCGGTCGATCTGGGGGAGACGGTGATGCTGCAAATTTTTTCGGCGAGGTCTCAGTCCACTTTCTCTCTCTCTCTCTCTCTCTCTCTCTCTCTCTCTCTTTGTTCTCAGCTCTCTCTCTCTCTCACTCTCTGTATCTCTCTCTGTGGCCTCTCTCTCTCTCTCTCTTTTTTCTCTCTGTGGCCGACCGAGGCTCTGACTTCTTCACGGCGACAACGACGCTGCTGGTTTACTCCGACGAGGCCTCGGCCACGTTCTCTCTCTCTCTCTCTTCTCTGTGTGTGTGTGTCTCTCTCTGTTCTGTTTTTTTTTTGGAAAATGGCCGACTCCCCCTCTCTCTCTCTCTTTCTCTAGTTTATAGCCGACGACGACGAGCCTGGGCCCGGCTGCGTCGGCGTGACGATGGCCTGCACCGGCCTATGCCCTGCGAATTCCGCGGTCATAGGCCGGTGCAGAGAGGGCGTCAGTTCTGGGACGCAGAGGGGCGAACAGGGAATTGGGAGAGAGGAGGGGATAAGGGAGCTCCGAGAAACGAGGGAGACGGGACTAGCCTTAATGGCCAGTCTCGTGGCGTGCTTCGTCTGGCCTTCTGGCTTGCTGACGACGATGACGAGGGGCGGCGCCGCCGTGCATCGGGGAGACGATGCGGAACAGGGGCGAACAAGGACAAGAGAGCGTGGACAGCGATGGTCGCGCGTGGGGAAGAAGGAGAAGCAGTGGGCTGGGCTGGGCTAGGCCCAGTCGCGCACGAGAGAAAAAAGAAAAAAGGGAGAAGCGGGCTGGGCCGGCGCAAAGGGGAGAAAGAAGAAAATAGGAAGAAGAGTGGGCCGGGCGGAAGGAGGCCTACGTAGTAGGGAAGAAGTTGGAACGGGCCGGGTCGGCCTGGCTTCGACCCGGCCCGAACCGATTTTTTTTAATTAATTAATTAATAACTCTTCTTTTCTTTCTTTCTTCTATTTTTTTATTTATTTTTACAAAACTCTAATAGGCCCTATTAATGCGAAATGTGCCTAATTTCTATATGCAATGTATTTAAATTGGAATATTTTTTTGTTTTAGGAATTAAAAAATTAATCCCTAAATTTTGCATAATTAATTTTGGGTAAATTAAAAATAGGTGTCAACAGCTGCCCCTCTTTGAAGGTGAGCTCGCAGAGGTTACGTTTAAAGATAAAATGACACCTAATTTAGCCCATGCATGTTCAATGATGTTATTTTTGGCGAGACTATGAGTCTCATTTTTATAATGCAATAAAATGATGCATGCTAAAGCAAATAAAAACTTACCTGGGGCTACTTACCTTGCCGAAGGGTAGAGTAATTCCAGATAGTTGATATTGTGTGTCGAGGACCCGAACCTTTCTTCGATCGCCTTGACGGGAGAAGTGGTTTGTCTAGGACCCGAACCTTTCTTCGGTCGCCTTGACTGAGAATTTGATTGTCTAGGACCCGAACCTTTCTTCGATCGCCTTGACTGATTGGATTTTGTTTTGCCAAAGTACCTGGGTGTTCTCGCCCAAGGGTTTGACGGTTTGCCTGGTGGATTCTCGACATCAGGTCTTGGAAAGCTCAAACGATGAGCACCTCGGGGTCCTCGCCCGAGGATTTGATGGTTTGCCTGCTGGGTCCTCGCCATCAGGTCTTGGAAAGCTCAAATGATGAGCACCTCAGGGTCCCCGCCCGAGGATTTGATGATTTGCCTGCTGAATCCTCGCCATCAGGTCTTGGAAAGCTCAAACGATGAGCACCTCAGGGTCCCCGCCCGAGGATTTGATGGTTTGCCTGCTGGGTCCTCGCCATCAGGTCTTGGAAAGCTCAAACGATGAGTACCTCAGGGTCCCCGCCCGAGGATTTGATGGTTTGCCTGCTGGGTCCTCGCCATCAGGTCTTGGAAAGCTCAAACGATAAGCACCTCATACGATGAGCACCTCAGGGTCCCCGCCCGAGGATTTGATGGTTTGCCTGCTGGGTCCTCGCCATCAGGTCTTGGAAAGCTCAAACGATGAGCACCTCAGGGTCCCCGCCCGAGGATTTGATGGTTTGCTTGCTGGGTCCTCGCCATCAGGTCTTGGAAAGCTCAAACGGTGAGCACCTCGGGGTCCCCGCCCGAGGATTTGATGGGAACAGAGGGAGTCAATTCCGTGCTCAGAAGAGTGAACAGAGGGGTCAGTCCAATGTTCAAAGGGTACCATAACAATTATAGGTACATGAATTTTTGGAATCAGGCATGGGTAAAATATACTTACCTGGACGCGTTCCTGCCTCTTAAGGGCATGTCTCCTGTCAGACAAGTTTTTCTTTGTGCAAACACATATGCATTCATTGGAGAAATAGACAACTGAGGCTATTCTTGAATGTTGTACGAAACATCTTGACCAGCTAGTCAAGATGCATTTCATTTTCAAAGGAATACCCGGTTTACTTTCTGGGTAGTTTGAAAAGAAATCTGATGATTTTTGGACCGGGTAAAGGTAAATTGTACTTACCTGGACATGTTCCCGGAGGTTTGATGTATTATCTGTTGAATAACCAACCTTTTTTCGGGGCATCTCCCTTGGGATGATAATGAGGGCTTCTCCAGCGCCCGAATTTTTGTATTCTATCACTGGGGATTAGAATTCTGAGCTGTCAAAGATGATTAGCACAAACATGCATGCATTCATCAAGGATAGACAAGCTAGGCTATTCTAGAATGTGTATTTGCAAGTTCATGCATGATGATTTTGCCATATTTGTATCACCAAACATCCACCGAGGGTCAATCAAGATAATTTTCGCTCGCGAGGTGGACTTTTCGAGATGCTGAACGAGAGACTTTCAGTCAAAAAGGACTTTCCACTCGCTCTCATTGAAAAGGGCTGTTTGTCCCGTCCATTAATGCGGAAACATCGAAAACACTCAATCTGACCACTATCATATCAACAAGGGTCAGAGTTTTCTCACAAGCGGTACGACGCTACCAATCGAAGAGGTCTTCTTCATGGTCGTAATGCAGGCTCGGTCAATGGCTTAACAAAGGTGACTATCCAAGTTAAAGCCATGAAAGAAAATATTCTGCAATTATCTCTGGGATTACAAGTCAAGAACCCTGCAAAAGAGATAAAAGTAGTCTTGCTCGCACTTCTTCGAGCGTTGTTTATAAACATTTGAAATCCCACGTTAATTCAAGTGCCCCAGTCAGAAGAGACTTCATGAGGGATGTAACGTGGGCTCGGTTTATAGGTTGAGGAACGAAATGATCGTTGGGCTCAAAAATGTGTGTAAGGGTGAGAATTGGTGATCCTCTTAGCATTGTCACCAGTTTTCTTCTCCACCATCAAAATCGTTTTGGAAGACTCCCCGGGTAATCTTATGTTTTAGCATCTTTAACAACTTTTCCCTGATGAGCTTTTGTGTCAAGCATTTTCCTGGACACCATTTCATCTGTCATGTAGCAGATCCTTGCCAAGACAGGGTTCCTAAAGTAGGAATTTGTATCAAAGGAGAATTCAAGTCTAAACCCTTTGAGGTTGTGTTTTCTTCACCACTTAACAACTTTGAGGTATTTGAGAGCATTTTATTATGCTCAGAGATTTTCTCAGCTAAAACCTCGTTGTTTTTCATAGCAGTCACCTAGAAATTGGGGACTCCTTTCTCTTCATCTTTATCATCGTTTTTCTTCTTCTCTTTTTTCATGGGCATTGGCCTTGTTTTTACCAGGCACACTGCTTTTTCATGCCCCTAATTTTTTGCATTTTTTTTTGCTGTTCTTTAGGTGTTGTCAGGACTAGCCTAAACAAAATTGAACAGGACAATGTTTTTAGGCTCTTGGAGTCTCCATCTTCATTTGGTACTTGGGACCGTGATGCTCAAACTGTGGTGACTTTTGCCTTGCCCCGGTGTGGGAGATGATCACCAATTGGGTTCGTACGAAATGAAATTATCGGCTCAATTGGGCTAGCAAGGGATATAAGTGTATGGGATAGAAAAAGAATTGCTCTTCATCATCCTAGGGCACTTAGATTACCGCGAGAGTTCATCTGCAATAAAAACACTCAAAGATTAATACAAGTGAGAGCAAGAAAATTTCTATACATCTTTTCGCCTTGTGTGAGCTGTTGCAGCGGATGATCATAGAAAATTGTAGATATTACAAACTCATCATCTTTCTTGTCTTGTTCAGTGAAAACATCACTGTTATTAATAAGATCATTGGCATTCTGGACAGGCATTAGTTTGCTGCTTCTCTCTTGACAAAGCCTTCTTGGTCTCGACTATCCAGCCGTAGATGGTGTGCTTGTTTTGGAGGACTCCGTTGAGGATCACAGGTTCCATGAAAACAGCGAGGTCGAAGCCACGGGGCAATGACCGAAAGAGAAGGGATGTTTTTCTTGTTTCCTCTGAGTTTGAATCCATCATGTGGCTAATTTACCTCAAGTTGGCCTACTGTGGGGTGGTTCTTGACAGGGATAATTTGAAAGGAACCTCCGAGTGTGTGGGCTCAAAAAAAATCATGCAAAGGATCAATGGTAGTGTATGGGGCAGAGAAATGAATTGCTTCTCGTCATTTTGGCTACCGTACCTTATGCGAGAAATCCCTTTATTTTGTAGAAATGAGACTCTTTCACTCATCTTGCAAGAGTTTGGTACGTGAGAATGTGTATAGATCAAGGGTTGCCTCTCATCATCCTGACACAACTTGTTCAATATATCGGAGCAGTTCGACACCATTCATCGAATTGTCAAAATTTTCACAGGGAATTGGTGAATTAAACAGGTAAAATTACCATGCAAGAGTCCCTTCCATGTAATGTACTTGAGGAAGAAAATAGTATTCATTTTTTTAATTATTTATTCCTTCTTGTTTCTTTCTACTCTTATGAGAAGAGTTTTTTTAGGGACAGAGATACTTACCTGTACTGCAATTGTGAGGTAAATCTGCAAGGCAATAGGAAAGACCGTGTTAATGAACGCTTTTTAAGGGATAGGAATTGGAAACGATACAACATTACCCTTCGTGATTCCCTTCAATGGAGATTCAACTGACAACTCCTTGAGTTTTCTCGGATGTCGATAATTTCCTTCTGACAAAAACATGAGTTTATGTTAGAAGTGAGATGATTAAGGATAAATTGAGAACGATACAGATTACCCTTCTTCCATTTTGCCTTCAAAGCTAGCAAAGTCTTTTATTCTCTTTACTTTGTTCAGCCTTCTCTATCTCAGTCTGCTCCTTCATGCTCTTGGTCTCGAAGCTCGAATGAGATCCTCTATAATTAGGGGTGCCCTCAATTGGAAATTCCTATTGTCGGCGCATGCTATGCCAACGCGGTTCTGGCATGCTGAGGCATTTCTCGAAAATCCTCTGATTCCCGACATGCACAGGGCATGTACAATCGCTTGCATGGGGATCTTCGCAGCAAAGCTAATCTCTACTTTAAAGGTCTTTGACCGATGTGGGCATGAATGACGTCGAGACTTCCATGATTGATGGGACTAGAATTGACTCTATCTTGTCATAAGCAAAGTCCTTTCCAGCTGCTTGCACAGAATCTTTACTCAAACTTGTCCTACATAAAAGGAAAGAATGTGTCATTTCTATGCTAAAGTAGATGAACTTTTAGGAACGAAATACACCCTTTTTGATGGATTGGGGGACTGCATGCCCCTTAGTATACTCCTCCAATTAAGCACTTCTTTGTCATGCTTTATTTGAGAGGTCCCAACATTGGTGCTCTACCCAGCTTGCTAGCATGTCAGAGTCTAGCATGTTCCTCATTTCATTATACACTGAGATTTGCTCCACATTTTCATTTTGAAGGTTGGTCGATCTTTGCTCGAACTGCCCCTATCAAATGAGTTGGTCTGATAGCATTACTAGTGTTCTTCAGTTTGTGCCATTTCCAAATGTCCCTTTTGTAATAACAAATCAAAAAGGAATATGCTTTGAGACACGAAATGAGCGAGTTAAAAAAAACAAACAGGGCTATGAGCATGCACGTTTTTCCACCACTGTTCTTTTTTGCCTTTTTGAAAAATGATAAAACACTCGTTTTATTTTCAAAAGTTTAAAAACAAGGAAGCATGAGGAAGCCCGGGCCTCAGAACACTTTCCTTTGTATGGCTGGATATCATCAACGGGCCGGTTTGGGATACTTCCTCAGGCCCTCAAAATAAAACATTTGTAATTCTTTTGAATAATTCAGGTGAATTACATTTGTTGGAATGGAAATTACAATACTGAAATTCCAAGCATAATTACAAATTCAGAAAACTGAAAATCTTAGAAAACAGCTGAGATTTTTAGAAATCAAGAAAAGCTTTCAGATAGGGGAGGGTTCAAACTATTAAATATGCTTCTATTATAAGGGAAGAAAGTTGAATCTTCAGTTTACTCAACGACGACATCCGCGCCTCCTGCTTGATTGGGTGGTGCGTTGCGGAATGAAAACATCTCTGCATCCAATAATTTCTGGACCTTATTTTTCAGGACAACGCAGTCATTGACAGAATGTCCTGTTTCGCCCAAATGATAGTCACATGTCTTGGAAGGATCGTAGTTGGGGAAATGCTCGGGATTTTCACGCTTTGGCTCTTTAGCAAGCAACCTCTTTTTCAGGAGAATAGGCAGAATCTGAGACATAGGCCAAGGAAGTGGCGTAAACTGCTTTTTGTTATTTCGCCTTTAGGGCAGCTTGCGGCCTGAGGCCGGTCGCTGTCCACTGCTCATCTGAACCATTAGGGAAGGACGAACAGTTTGGGTGTATGCAACATCCGCAGCTATCATGGGTTCTTTCTCCTTCTTCACGCCAAGTTTCTTGCTTGTGGAAGTGGGGTCTGTGAACCACCCCTCACGTAATCCCATTTCAATTCATTCGCCCACAGGAATAAGACGATTAAGGGATTCAGCAGTGGCACCAACCAGTCAGTGTCTGTATTCGTACGGAAGCGACTTTATGAACAACTTCACTTGTTCTTGATCAATAAGTTGTGGGGTAACCTGGGCGGCTAAGTTTCTCCATCGAGTGGCGTACTCCTTGAAGGACTCACTCTTCTTCTTCTCAGCGCGTTCCAGATCGTCACGGGTAAAGGTGACGTCGAGGTTGAATTGATATTGCTTAAGGAATGCATCAGCAGCATCATCCCAAGACTTAAAAGTATCAACATCCTTCGACATATACCATGTCAGAGCTGGACCCGTCAAACTCGCTTGAAAGGTTTGAATCATGAGGGGTTCATTGTCAACGTATTGGGTCATCCGCACATGATACATGTGCAAATGATGTCTGGGACACGAGGTACCATCGTATTTCTCGAATTCCGGCATCTTAAACTTTTCTGGTACTTTAACCCGTTTGTATATAGACAGGTCAAGTGGAACAGCATGCTGCGGGTCTTGTAGTTGTTTCAGCATCTCTTCGACTTTTGCAAGGCGTTTGTCATGCTCTGTCATCGGTGCAGTTTCAAGTTCAGGCTTCCTAACAGCAAGGGGAAGCGGATCTTCTTCTAGCAGGGGCATGTTGCTGTCGCTGGCGGAGGCTTTGTCTTTTCCAGTAGATGGTGGTGGTAACACCACTTCAACTGCTGCAGGCATGGGTGTGAGCTTGCCATGAATGGATTCCACCTGCTTCGTGAGATTTTGGATCGCGTTGAGGACCATCTTCATCTCGTCCTCCATGTTATTGAGGCGGGCGTTTTCTTTGGCCATTTTTTGTAACTACCGGAGAAAACGATGAAATAAATGAGTGTAATGCCCAATAAAGAATTATTTTATGAGATAGTCATAATATTATTTCCTATTTTCTTTATTTGCAAAGAAAAAATAAGAAAAAATGGTTTTTATTAATATCAACATTACAGGCGGCGTCCCCGGGATTCGAACCCCGGTCGCCTCGGGCCGTGATGCTTACATCCCCGGATACCACTGGGCCAAAGGCCGTGGTGGTGTCACAAATGGGCGAGAAAATTAATTTAAAGCTTAAAAAGCAGCCCGAGTTATATTAACATTAATACAATCCATAAATACTTTTAAGGAAGAAAACCAAAACCCCTAAACATAAATACTAGTGAAATATACAAAAATAGGCTTTTTAACAAAAAGGGTGCCCTTCCCGGATGCTCATTTTATAAACGATGGGAAGACTACAGTCTTCTCGGAGTTGCTTATTTTCACGGACAAGCTCCGGGATAAGTGTATCACTCGTCTTGTCGGTCCCGCCGTGCAAAAAATTTTCTTAGGAGCAGGGACAAATTGGGCATCAATTCTTCCCATCTTGTATAGAATATAATCAACGGGTGGCCTAATAATAACAAATCAATTGAATTAGTAGGCTGCATAATAAAATGAGAAGGGATAGAATATATACATTTTCTTGAGTCATGGCAATCACAACGACATGCACATGAGGAGTGAGGCTCGATTTCTATTTTAGACCGGCCTAGCAAAATGAAATTAAAAGGGTGTCTGACCGTCGCAGTCTCGCGTTGGTGTCAAGTCCTTTTAATCTCGGTCAAATCGAAAGGAATATCTTATAGTCACGCGAATAACGGCTAAAGATATTTCTTTACAATTTTTAGAAAATAAATTTTGGAGAAAAGAAAGGCAACCTCTACATCGCGGACTCGCGTTCGAGGTCGTATCTTTCTTAACACCATCCTAAAATGCCCTATTGCGGCCCAGGTCCGATAGCGTGATTGTGTGTGCAATAGTGTAGTGCTTAATCATTAAAACATGCACAAAAATATATAAACAATCAATTCGAACCTGCAAAACAAATAACACCTTAATGTCAGGCTCATACCTGGAGTCCTTGCTGCCAAACAAAAATTATTTTGAACAGGGTAAAAATTTTTGGCTTAAGCCCACTTGAAAAATGCAAGTCCCTAGCGGAGTCGCCAGTCTGTCGCGACCGACCTCCGAGATGCACGGGGTGTCGTACCCGGTACGCGCTAAGTCTAGATTTGGGACTTAACTCGGGCTCTCCCAAGCCCATACTGTATCGCGACTTAGGGTTTAAGTGTTTAATATGCAGGTGGTTTATACCAAGGAGTCGCCACTAATCGATTTGAGGTGGGTCAATTAGAAACCCAAATAAGATGACGGGAGAATCACCCTATTCCTACGAACCAGAGATTAACTGAGTTCGGGGACTTGGTTACACTAGTTGAATAACTAATGCCCTTTCGGTACCATTTTACCCTGTTCATTTTTTGAAAGCATTTGTCAAGCAGTCTGGATTGATTTTAGGACCTTTCTCCTAACATGTGAGGTGATCAAGCGAGTGCATAATCAGAAACGATTAGCAGTCATGCAGATATGCAGCCCTAGGGTTCTAACTTTAACTAAGTCAGATGACATTCAAAATACAACCACTCATGCAATTGTATTAAAAAACATGCATACTAATACAGGGTAGTAGTAAAAACATGCAAGGTACTACCGTACAACCTCATGCTTGTCTAATTTAAACATGAAAATTTATGCAATTATTTAAACAACATGCATAATGATACCACAGTAAATTAAAACACTCAGATAAGTCATAAAAAAAATTTTGATTTTGATTTTTTTATTTCGAATTTTTTTTAAAAAAAATCGAAATGATAAAAAAAAGAAATAAGAAAAGAAAAATAAAATCTTCTTTTTTTAACATTTTTTTTAAATTTTTTTAATTTTTTTTAAAATTAATTTAATTTTTTTTAAAAAAATTAAATTAATAAAAAGGAAAAGAAAGACCTTTTTTTAAAATTTTTTTATTTTTTTTAAAATTTTTTTTATTTTTTAAATATTTTTTAAAAAATAAAATAAGATAAAATAAAATAAAAACTAAAAAACGGTCGGGTCAGGTCGGATCCGGGTCGGTTAGAACCGACCCGGGTCAACGGATCCGACCCGGTCAACAGATCCGACCCAATCGTTGACCGGGGGTTGGATCAGCTGAACCGGTTCAGACCGAACCGAGAGAGCAACCGCCGGCGAAGCCGAAAATCGGCCTCTCGCCGGCGAACCCAGATCGGCGCCGACCAAAATCAGGCCTCTGCGACCACTACCAAACCTAGTTGCCTACCTGGGTCATCGTCCGGCCACCGTTCGCCGGCCGGCGATCAAATTAAAACTAGTCTCCATTGAGGCATTTTGTCAAACACCGGGCGTGCGCGATAAAAACCGGGGAGTTTTGACCTCCTCCGTCGATCCGGTCAGCTCCGACGAACTGGGTTCACCTCCGACGGCGACTGGGGGCCACGACCAACTTCGGTATGGGCCGGGACTCGCGCGATAAGGCCGGCGCGAGTCCCGGCCAAACCGGACACCAAAACAGGGCAAAACAGGGGCAGTCGGGACCGGGAGAGGCTCACCGGTCTGCGCCACGTCTGGGGGGTCTCCGGTCGATCTGGGGGCGACGATGACCGCTGCAAATTTTTTCGACGAGGTCTCAGTCCACTTTCTCTCTCTCTCTTTGTTCTCAGCTCTCTCTCTCACTCTCTGTATCTCTCTCTGTGGCCTCTCTCTCTCTCTCTCTCTCTCTCTCTCTCTCTCTCTCTTTTCTCTCTGTGGCCGACCGAGGCTCTGGCTTCTTCACGGCGACAACGACGCTGCTGGTTTACTCCGACGAGGCCTCGGCCACGTTCTCTCTCTCTCTCTCTCTTCTGTGTGTGTGTGTGTCTCTCTTTGTTCTGTTTTTTTTTGGAAAATGGCCGACTCCCCCTCTCTCTCTCTTTCTCTGGTTTATAGCCGACAACGACGAGCCTGGGCCCGGCCGCGTCGGCGTGACGATGGCCTGCACCGGCCTATGCCCTGCGAATTCCGCGGTCATAGGCCGGTGCAGAGAGGGCGTCAGTTCTGGGACGCAGAGGGGCGAATAGGGAACTGGGAGAGAGGAGGGGATAAGGGAGCTCCGAGAAACGAGGGAGACGGGACTGGCCTTAATGGCCAGTCCCGTGGCGTGCTTCGTCTGGCCTTCTGGCTTGCTGACGACGATGACAAAGGGCGGCGCCGCCGTGCATCGGGGTGACGACGCGAAACAGGGGCGAACAGGGACAAGAGAGCGTGGACAGCAATGGTCGCGCGTGGGGAAGAAGGAGAAGCAGTGGGCTGGGCTGGGCTAGGCCCAGTCACGCGAGAGAAAAAGGAAAAAAAGGAGAAGCGGGCTGGGCCAACGTAAAGGGGAGAAAGAAGAAAATAGGAAGAAGAGTGGGCCGGGCGGAAGGAGGCCTGCGCAGTGGGGAAGAAGCTGGAACGGGCCGGGTCGGCCTGGCTTCGACCCGGCCCGAATCGATTTTTTTTAATTAATTAATTAATAACTCTTTTTTTTCTTTCTTCTTCTTTTTTATTTATTTTTACAAAACTCTAATAGGCCCTATTAATGCGAAATGTGCCTAATTTCTATATGCAATGTATTTAAATTGGAATATTTTTTTGTTTTAGGAATTAAAAAATTAATCCCTAAATTTTGCATAATTAATTTTGGGCAAATTAAAAATAGGTGTCAACAAGTACTCTCCCACACTGTACTCTTAGGTGTTTAATCGACTTATCAATAACTGATTAGTAGTAACTACTGAATAACTAATCCTGCATGTTTAAATTGATTAAGTGAAAACAACTGGTAGGTATGGGCCTAGGAGAGTCCACACCAAGTCTTTGAGTTTAGTGACCCACTAACTTTCCCTTAATGATTCACCTCTTGGAAGGTTGTGACAAAAGGATTATTATATTTTAGGGTTAATACAATAAAAAACTCCAAACTGGTACATCTGTTATGATTTTACTCCGAACTAATTTTTTGACCACCAAAAACCCAAAACCGGTACACTTGTGACAAATTTGCCCCGAACTATTTTTTTGATCATCAAAAACCCCAAATTGGTACACCTGTGACAATTTTATCCTAAATTAATTTTTTGACCACTAAAAACTCCAAACTGGTACATTTGTGACAAATTTACCTTTTGTTAGTGTTCGTTAAATTGGATTAATATCACGAAAAATTACAAATTGGTAAACTTGTGACAAACATAAGGGTAAAATTCCAAACCGGTACACCGTCAACTATCACATGTCATCAAACTTAGCAATTTGACAATAAGATTTAACAGAAACTAACGGAGAGTAAATTTGTCACAGGTGTACGAGATTGGGGTTTTTGGTGATCAAAAAATTAATTCGGGATAAAATTGTCACAGGTGTACTAATTTAGAATTTTTTGTGGTCAAAAAAATAGTTTGAGGTAAATTTATCACAGATATGCCAATTTGGGGTTTTTTGTGATATTAACCCTGTACTTTAATTTGAGTTTAATATCTTGCATATGATAATCCACTTGTAACGTTTTTCTCAATCTTTCAAATGTACCGGATTAGAAGTCAAATCAACAAATTATGTCGACTGAAATAAATTGAAGGACAACATCAAATATTTTCATATGGTCCAAGGACTAAATTGAATATGTACCAAAAGTTCAGGGATCACATTAAACAAATTAAAAGTTCAGGAACGACATTGCACATTGAACTAAAGTTCAAGGATCGTATTGAACAAATTAAAATATTATGAACGATATTACATATTGAACCAAAGTTTAGGGACCATTTGTGTCATTTTTCGTTCAAGTAAGTTGGCCACACTTGCTGAACGAGAAAAGCAATCTATTTCTTGTTTCTAGATGAGTACTTTCCCGATGGTCCAGCACAGGCGCCTCATATTTTTTTATGAATCTTCCAACGAGTGGAATCCTGCTCGTGTCCAGCTGAACGGAACCGTCCACTGCAATCTGTTTTTTTTTTTTTGGTCAAGTTTCTTTATTACTTGCTCTCTTTCGCTCGGCTCTCAGATGTGAATAAACTAGCAAAGACATAATGGTGGCGGCAGTTGGGTCTCCTTCCTTTAAACTTAACACATTTGACATTGCTTCTTTGCATTGCCATGCAAAAATGCGCGTCAATAAACTTTCGCAATTTTGAAAGTGGTGGAAGAAGACGTCCTAGCTGGCTGCATGATTCAGAAGAAGGTTTTGTCACTTGCTTTGTCTTAAAAAGTTTATTTTGATGACCTTTGGGTGCAACGATGAGTAAAATGATCAATAACCAAAACTGTGATTTACTTTTCTTGTGCAGGATTGAAATTCTATGCCACAATATCAATGTCCACTTACCCTATCATTTATCACCAAGGAAACCGAGTTACAACTTGCAGGCGGTTCATAAGTCTCTACATTCATAAGGCCAGATAGATTAGGATGGTTCGGAATAAGTTCTGTTTCATTTTTCTTGTCATGAGCAACAGGTGCTTGAAGTGGAAGGGAATAATAGAAAGTGGAAACTAATAATTTTGCAAACTTTAGATGGTTCCTTGTTTTTAGCATTTGTTGCGTCAAATATTCGTAAATGCAAGAGCAATGTGAATAGAACGTAATACGTGAATGAAAATGATTTCTCCATAAAAATTTGGAAGGATGATTACAAGCATCGATGTTACACCCCAAAATCAACAAGAATATGTGCATCTCCAACTAACAACTAAACCCAACAAACTCATCTCAATCATATACAGCTTAGAAATATACAACTAAGTTCATACCCGAAAACCCCCTATCAAAAAGCCTCATCGATTACATAAACACTCTAATTCTATTTGTGACTAACCAGGGAACTTGAAAAACATGTTAGATGAATGGAATTAACAACCACAACCCAGTGAATAGTAATACATCTCTTCTAAGTAGATCGAGCATCCACTGTGCACGTTGAAGACACAAAAACGTAACTCGTTTACACCAAATCCATTGTATAACAAACTTAAAAGATCAAAATGAGTTATGTATTACTTAAACATAACTGTATTCATAGCAGAAATACACATTTCATCAATAATTATCAAAACAAATATCAATGGTTCAATCCACTGATCAATCTCATCAAATTACACATAAATGGTACATTCCATTGATCACTTTCGAGCTTAGATATCTAACCATGATCATGTATATTGCTCTGTGACAAAGGTAACCAAGATTCCCTCCTTAGCTAAGTTTCCACCTATATTGCTAGTGGCCTGTCCACAAGGATATTCGAAAACTAGTTTGCATACCCACAAATCCCTCAATCGGCTCACGGAGATACTGAGCATCAATACAAACCCACAATAGTATCCTTCAAAATCCATAAAGCCAATCCAAAATCAATATCACAAATCAATTTAACAAAACAAAGCATTTAATCTTTCGCAACTTAGCTCATCCACCAAATTACCTTTCATAATTCATTTCATAAACACTTCTTAAACCATTTCAAATAACAAGTAGGGTAGCTAATGCCTGATCTGAAATTATGCATTAAATATGCTATAAATATCACTTTTGCCTTTTAGCCAGATCACAGTTTGCACATAATATGTCTAATCCTTTTCATTTTCAAAATATGAGTTTATAAATTCAAAGAAGAGATGGCACCACTCACCTGGAAATACCCAAAACCAAACAACATAGCCATATGAGCTAACAATCTCATAATCCTACCAATTGAACAAGCATTGACGTCAAAACCAAGTTAAACACTGCCTCAACTACAAGTCTGCTAAACTAAGCTTAAATCACTAACAAAAGGACTCCCATCCATCAAGACTTCGCTCTGCCAAAGCAAATTTTCAAAGCTATCCACTACACAAAACTCGAGCACAAAACCTTAGAATTTTGCTCCGACTAAACCGTTGCTCCATATCAACCCTGTCAAACCCCATGGCTCTACAACATCCTAATCCATGATTTCCATGAAATTCCATAGCTTAACAACTCCAAAATCAAACTTCACAATCAAATTCCGCATAATTTCGAATTTGTGCCCTAATCCTAAAAAACTACTCCGATTAGACGAACAGAGGGCGTAAATCATACCGAATGTTATGAATCGAAGTTAATCAGGCTTGATGAGACCTCGTAAAGTGTACACACAAAGCCTTCTTTCCATTTTCCTCTCTCTCTCTTTTCTTTTCTTTTCTTCCTTCTTCTTTCTTTTCCCTTTCATATCGTACGTGCGCTTTTCCCGTTTTAAGGGCTCAACGTCCACTTCCCTTTTCTTTTCCTTTCTTTAAAAAAAAAATTCAACCCCACTTTTGACTAAGTCAAAAAAAACAAAAAATAAAAAAGGCAATATTAAGGACCTTCATGGAATCAAACTTTCTCGTCCATCACGGGACAATTTGAAATGGGCTGACGGAGTCCTCATTCAATGAATAGAACAAAAAAAAGAGGAAAATGATACCTCATAGTCTAGTGGCGTATTTTCAACGAATCTCGCTCAAACAACATTAAACTCGTGTCGTTTGTGTTCATGTTCATCGACAATTTAGAACTTAAAGTGGAATGTATTGAAATTATATATTTTCTCAGGGTAATTAACTCGTGTTATCAATAAGAATAATTTATAGAACAAAATTTTCAATGGAAATTCAATGCCTTGACCTTGAAACGGGGTAAGGCACCACCATATCCAAAATTGTCTCTAGTAGCCTATTTTTCCACCACGATAGAATATTTTTGGACGCAGGAGATTTCTCCGTCTCTTCCAAGAAAAACCGCAAGAAGGAGACTTTTCACGACTCTCTAGCTTGTCTATAAATCCTCCAACGTCACATGAATTAGACACTACTCTTAATTACATCTCTCTCCTCATTATTAAACTCTATCAATATACTTTAGCTCCAAATGATGGAGAGGAGGGACTCATTAAATGGAATAATGGCGTCGGCACTCAATAAAGGTGATGTCGATTCATTGCTGGGGGCTGAATTCGAGGTGTTCTTGAGTTTCAAAGGGCCTGACACTCGCTTAAATTTCGCTGACTGCCTCCATCACTCCATGGACGGAGCCGAGATTCGCATTTTTAGAGATGATGAAGAGATCAGAATAGGCAAAGCAATTGGAGAAGAGCTGGAGCGCTCGATCAAGAGCTCCTCAATATGTATGCCTACCTTGTCTGGAAACTATGCGTCCAGTGCGTGGTGTCTTCGTGAGCTTGCATGCATGATGGATTGCTTGAAAAAAAGAGATGGCAAAGCGATGATCCTGACAATTTTCTTCAATGTGGATCCGGACGATGTCCAACTCAAAATGGGGCTTTACCACGACTCTCTAAAAAAGCACGAGCAAAAGTTCGGTTGCAATGTAGTGCAACAATGGAAGAAGGCTCTAAGGGAGGCCGCTTGTATCAAAGGATGGGATATCAAAACTAGAGGGTAAGGTTTGAGCTCTTTTTAAAGTAAATAACTGAAAATTCTAAATCGTATTTAAGAAATTCACTTGATATAATTTAATTGATACAAATAAGTACAACTTCAATTAACTTTATGAGAATTTATCAAAATTCTTTCATACAATGCCATTCCCACAACATTTATTTCTAACAACCAAGTATAAGAATTCCCATTCCATTACCACGATTCATCAAACAAAAAATATTGGAATCATGGTTCTATTCTATTTCAGCGTACCAAATGCAACATATTAGAAGTCAAGAGACCCCCCCCCCCCTCGTCTCTTCAAAGAAAAACATTCTTTTACTCTGGTAAAAGGAGGATCTATTAATTTGTGTCAATGACGACCAAGGAAGGCTAAAGTCATTGATGAAATCGATAATTTTTTTACACGTGAGTAGTGAATAAACTTACACACTAAGCAAACATAAATAATACGAAGAAATGAAGACTGCAATTGTTAATACATGTATGATAAGATCTAAAGGAATATAATGCCAGATGAATTCTCTACTAAGACATGACAAATCCAATTTGAATTCATCAAATATTTTTTTATTGGGAAAATGATACAAACAATCCCTAAACTTTAGCCCAATGTGTAATGTGGTCCCTGAAATTTTAATTTATTTAATGTGGTCCCTGAACTTTAATCCAATGTGCAATGAGATCCTTGAACTTTTAATTTACTCGATGTTGTCCTTAAACTTTGGTACACGTTCAATTTAGTCTTTGAATTATACAAAAATGTTCAATGTAGTCCTTCTATTAATTCAAGTTCAAGGACTACATTGAACATTTTCATATGGTTCAGGGATTACATTGAACATATACCGAAAGTTCAGGGACCACATTGAACATTATGCTAAAATTCAGAGACTACATTGAATAAATTAAAAGTTCATAGACTATATTATACATTTGGCCAAAGTTCAGGAATTGTTTATGTCATTATCCCTTTTTTCTTTAACTTCTAAATCGAATTTATGTTGGTACAATATAGAAAACGATTGTTCTAGCTATTACAACTTCTAGAAAACAGAGCACACACTCTATGTGAGTAATAAAAAAGGAGCAGCTTTTAGAAGATTCAAGGTTTCATTCTTATTTCAACAATTTGCATCTTTGACCATTGAAGACAGTACAGAGTTGCTACTCATTATAAGTAAATTGGCATGGATTTTGCTTGATTTGTTTTTGGAAGAAAAAACGAGTTAGAGCTTGAAAAGGTATAAGAGATTACTTTTGACATGATAAAAATTAATATTTCTTTTGGGGGCGGAAGTGGGGAGTGATTGACTTGTAATTGAACTTTTTCCTATATATCGGCAAAGGATAAATACAAAATCTTTTGGCAGAGGAGCAGTCGCCCCTGCTTGGCTTCCTCCTTCCATGGCTAGTTTGTGTTTAATTTACAATATTCCTGAAATAGATAAGTTAATATTCCATTTGCGATTTTTCTAACTAGACCCTTTTGTATCCAATATGACAGCCAAGGTGAACTCATTAGATTAATCGTGGCTGAAGTTTTGATCAAGCTAAATAAAAGAGACAAAAATCTGCCCGAACATTTAGTCAAAATTCAAGATTGTGTTGAAGATGTCATGCGCTTGTTAGATGAAGGTTTTCCTGATGTCCGTTATCTAGTAATTCACGGTATGGGAGGCATTGGTAAGACGACTCTGACCAAGGTTGTCTTTAACCAAATTTCTAGTCGGTTCCATGGGTGTTGCTTTCTTTCGAATGTTCGAAAAGCTTCAAAGGGCGGCAAAATAGTTCAATTGCAAAAACAATTATTGTTAGAAATTCTCAATTTCAAACCAGTGGAGATTTTTAACTCTGATTCAGGGATTAACCAAATTAAAAGGAGATTTTGTGACAAGAAAGTCTTCATTGTTCTTGATGACCTAGATAAGAGGGACCAACTCTCAAAACTTGCAGAAAAGCATTGGTTTGGTCCTGGGAGCAGAATTATTATTACAACAAGGGACACCAATTTTTTGCCGATCGAAGAGGAGAATGAGAAAATAGTGTCCAAACATGTCTTGAAGAGTTTGAAATCTATCATATGAGAGAATTGTGCCATTGCCATGCTCTTTAGCTTTTTAGTAAGCGTACTTTCAAGATGGACTCCCCTCCACATGACTATGGTAAAATATCTCACGCTATTGTTTGCAAAGCTGGTGGACTTCCTTTGGCTCTCAAGGTTATCGGTTCCTCTCTTTATCGCAAAAATAAACGACTTTGGAAAAACACATTGAAGAAATTACATTTAGTTCCCAATCAAGATGTGCTATTAGTTTTGAAATGTTAAAGGATGCACGGAGAGAAATATTTCTTGATATTGCATGTTACTTTATTGGTGAAGAACGAACCCTTCCACATTATATGTGGAAAGCATTGGATTATTTTTCCAAGAAGTGATATCGTTGTCCTTACTCATATCTCTTTGATAAAGGTTGATGATGATGATAGACTGTTGATGCATGACCTGCTTAGAGATCTTGAAAGAGAAATTGTTTGACAAGAAGACCTCAGAGTTCCTCGGAAGCGTAGTAGACTATGGTGTCCCAAGATTGCATTGGATGTAGTGAAGACCACAAAAGTAAATTTAGTTCACAACTGCCATCTTCTTGATCAATTTCTGCACTGTAATTAATTCTATCAATCACTTTACTTATAGAACAAGTCTATGTAATATTTACTCATGGCATACATTCCTTTTTCTCACTGCAGAAAGTCAATTTATGCCTTTTCATGTCGTCAGGGAACAGAGAACATCATAGCACTCAAACTAACTGGACTTTGCAAAGAGCACGGCTTTATAAGTGAAGAGTTTTCCAGGCTACCTAACTTAAGGTTCTTGGAATTAGAGAGGGGGAACTTAGTAGGAGACTTTAAGAATCTCCTCTCAAATTTAAGATGGCTCTCTGGCATTGTTGCTCTTCAGACTTACAAGCCATCAATCTAGGTTTATGGAACTTAGTTGTGCTTAAGCTTTCGGACAGTGACATTCCGGAGAACTGGAATGGATGGGGGCCATGCTTGGTATGGTTTCGTATCACGAATACTATTGTTGCCATTTGCCTTGCCTACTTTTCTTAGTCTAATTTGTTTCACAGGCGAATCATGACTTGAAAGTCATAAATCTCAAGAGATGCTATCTGTTGACAACTCCTGACTTCTCGACATGCTTGAATTTGAAGATACTTGTTCTTGATGAAAATAGTCCAAAGTCGCTAAAAATTAGTAGCTCTATCCATAAGCTAGAGCGCCTAAAGCGCTTGGAAATAATTCCAGCCCAAGTTCAGCCGTCAAATTTTCCCACAAGCACCCCTTTTGACCTGTTTGCAGTGCCTTCTGCAATATGCTATCTAAAGTACCTATCCAATTTAAAGCTAGAGGGGCAGTGTACACGAGAGCTTCATCCATGTATTGGAGAGATGGTGGGCTTGACATGCTTGTCTTTAATGAATTGTCGTCCATTTAGAAAGCTTCCAAACTCCATTGGGAAATTGAGATCTTTGGTCATATTGAATTTGGCCTACACAAGAATTAGAGAGTTACCCAATTCTATTGAAGATCTCACTAGGTTGGAGGTAATGAACCTAGGATCGACTCGAATAAGGGAGCTGCCAAACTCCATTGAAAGACTAGAATCATTGGTCGAGTTATATTTGGTGAATACAAAGATCACAGGACTACCTGCTTCTGTCGGGCATCTTAGAAGGCTGAAGTTCTTAACTCTGGCTGGAATGCCGAGGAATCCTAAAGTGTTGGAATCTAGCGGTCGAAAAAATATCACCTGCATGGGGGAGTCACCAAAAGTAAAGGATGGGAGTCGAAGTACACATATCACATGGCCTCCTCAGCTTTGGAGACTTGGCATAATATCTTGTGATGATCCTCGATCTCTCACATGGCCTGCTCAACTCTATAATTTGGCATTAAGAGATGTCAAGTCATCGTTAGAACAAGCATTCGTTTCCAATTTACGATGTTTGAGATATTTGTCCCAGTTAATACTCTTTAGATGTTGGTTTAGAGAGATCAACTTAGAGAGTCTCCATTACTTAGATGTCACTACAAAAAAACAAGGATTTAGCCACGGAAATTTGCGACGAATAATTTTTCGTTGCTAATTTCCGACGGACTTTGCGACGAATTTTTTTCCATCGCAAATTTGCGACGAAAAATTAAATTAGCGACGGAAAAAAAATTCGTCGCAAATTACCGACGAATTTTGCGACGAAAAAAAATTTGTGGCTAATTTACGACGGAATTTACGACGAAAAGAAATTCGTGGCTAATTTGCGACGGAATTAGCCACGAAAAAAATTTCGTGGCTAATTTGCGACGGAATTAGCCACGAAAAAAAATTCGTCGCTAATTTGCGACGGAATTAGGCACAAACGAAATTCGTCGCTAATTTGCGATGGAATTAGCCACAAAAAAAAATTCATGGCTAATTTCCGACGGAATCACCCGCGAAAAAAAATTCGTGGCGAATTTGCGACGTAATTTGCCATGAAAAATAAATTCGTGGCTAATTTGCAACGAAATTTGCCACGAAAAAAAAATTCGTGGCTAATTTGCAACGAAATTTGCTACGAATTTTTTCCATTGCTAATCTGCGAAGAAAAAAAACATTTTGTCGCAAATTTGCAACGGAATTTGCGATAAAAATTCTTCGTAGCTAATTTGCAACGGAGTTAGCGATGGATTTCGCTGTTATTTGGAGCCCGAACTTTGGTGTCGAATTTCTCGGAATTCTGGGATGAATTTAATTGGACGGTGTCGATATTATTGTGGCAAGCCGTGATATTACTCAGGATAGGTGAAAAGTGAATTTTTGACCAGGTGTTGATTTGGACTGATAGACTTCTCTCGCAGTGTATTTTTATTAATACCATTTGGTCAAATCCTAAATTATTAATTAGAAATTTTCGGGAACATTAGATTGTTTTTTAATTCGAATCGTGGCCGTTGGATCGCAATTATTGCGATCTGACTTTTCCTCTCTCTCTCTCTCTCTTTACCCTTTTTCCATGCTGGTCCCGTCCTCATGCGCCTGACACCACCTACCCCATCATTTCCCCTTTCTTCCTTTTCTTCCTTTTCTTTTTCTTTTTCTTATTTCCTTTTCTTCCTTTCTTCTTCTCCTTCTCTCTCTACCCTTTTTCCACGCTGCAGGTCCCCCCTCATGCGCCTGACACCACCTACCCCCATCATTTCCCCTTTCTTCCTTTTCTTCCTTTTCTTTTTCTTCTTTTCTTTTCTTCCTTTCTTCTTCTCCTTCATTCGCTGGTCCTCTTCCTTCGTTCGGCTTCTGCTTGTTGCCGCACTTCTCGCCGGCTTGCCCTTCGTCGGACTAGCTCCGCCACACGCCGCCTTCTTGCTGCCAAACCGCCACCACCCCTGCTAGCCCTTCGCCGCCCACGACCGCCATTGCTGACTTGTTTCAGCCAGCACGCGAGTCACACCTCCCGTAACCCAGCCGCCGGTCCGCCCACGCCCGCCCTCGCCGCTTGCTACTGTTGTCCCGACTGCTGAGACCACCATTGCCAACCTCCATTTCAGTCGCTCCCTTTGCCGTGCTCGTTTGCCGCCGTTCGTTGCCCGTCCGCCGGTCGCCGAGCCCAAGCCGCGGACCGCCCTTGTCATTGCGTCGTCGCCGGCGTTAGCCGAGTAAGTTAACCCCTAATCCCATGTTTAGGATGTTAAACTTGCTTAGGGTAGTTTAAATATTGTTTAGATTAATTTATTAATTGATTAGTTAATTGGGATTAGGTGACAGGATATCGGTAGATGTGCGATAAGTTATCGTGAATGTGTTGATACGCTATCAATTATATTATTATTGTTAATTATGTTATTAATATTAATATTTTCAGAATTAAGTATTATTTTATTATTTTCGAATTGAAATATTAATATTTTATTATTAAATGATTAAATTCCGAAAATTAAATATTAGTATTTTGGATGATTTTCAATATCGAATTGTGATGCCAATGTTGGATTACGCCGTATAAGTTGGCATATTTCGAAAATGATTTGAATGATTTCGATTCGAGAAAATATTTTGAATTGTGGAAAATAAATTATTTTAGGATGCTTATTTAATAATTAATTTCCAAATTTATTTATTGTTATTTCAGAAAATCTTGAATCTCAAATTATGATTTCCAACTTGTATGGTGATGATTATGTCGTCAATTGTTATATGAAATTGATTATTCGACAAATTGTTTTCAATGGAAGTTTCCAAAGAAAATTTATGGGATTTTTGGAAATAATTTATTTTTATGGTTATGCCAAGTAATTATAGTGATGCTTCTCAACCTCGCCGCCCAGATCTGGCAGGCGAGGTGACATCGCCCATGGCCGGCAAGGTCGAACTCGCTAGCCTCAGCCGATCACCGGTCGCCAAACCGGCGACCGGAGAAAAATATGTAGGGAAAAAAATTCGAAAAAAAAATAAAATATGAAGTCAAAATTTTTTTTGTAGGTACATATTCGTTTAAAAGTTTCGCAGATGAAATGAACGTTGCAATTCTCATCAAATTGAGCACTTTCAACTACAAAGATTTCAGTCAAATACTTGGGTAATTGTTTTATTTTTTAAAATTTCAAAGTAATAAATTTATTGATTATTTTTGTTTTTAATATTTTACGAGATTTTGTTATTTTTATATAGACACAATGCAAAGAGACAGGGTTTGGATGTATAATAAGAACTTACCTGGACGTCGAGGATTGATCGATGAGTTTTGTGCTGGGTTGGAACTATTTTTGGACTTCGCTAGTAGTAAATATGAGTTGATGGATGGAAATAAGTTAAGGTGTCCGTGTAGAAAGTACAGTAATGGTAAATTTCATGTGTGTGATACAGTTAGAGAACATCTTTGTAGATTTGGATTTACTCCGAACTACTATAATTAGACTTGTCATGGTGAACCTTTTATATCTGATGAAGGATATGGAATAAGTGATCAATTTTCAGTTAGGGAATAATGTAGTTATTATGATCAATTGAACCCATATCAGAGGATGGTGATTGATGCAACTGGCCAGAATGTTGTTTCAGATCCGAACCATGCAAGTACTAGTTTCACTCCTACACTTGAGAAAGAGATAGGAGTAACAGGTTTTGATGAGAATGTGGGTAATGAAACGTTTCCATCTAATCAATTCTGGGAAGTGTTGAAAGCAGCAGATGAACCTTTATGGGCAGGTTGTGACAACCATACTCAGTTATCAGTGACAACAAGATTGTTAAATATCAAGGTAGAGCATAATGTGTCTAAGAATTGTTTTAACTCTTTTGTTAAAGTAATGCGAGAAATAATGCCTCGTGATAGCATTATGCCAAGTGATTTTTACGATATGAAGAAGTTAGTGAATAACTTAGGTCTTCCAGTTGAAAGGATTGATGTATGTAGTAGGGGTTGTATGTTATATTGGAGAGATAATGAAAATGCAGAATCTTACGAATTCTGTAGCCTTCCCAGGTGCAAGATTAACAGGTCACAAGGTCATAATCGGAGGCGGGGTCATAATCAAAAGCGTAGACCATGCAAGCAAATGTTTTATCTGCCCTTAATCTCCAGATTGCAAAGGCTTTATGCGTCTCAAGCCACTGCTGAACACATGACTTGGCTGCAAATCATGAAACAGAAGAGGGTTTAATGTGTCATCCTTCAGATGCAGAGGCATGGAAACATTTTGATAGAACATACCCTGAGTTTGCGATGGAGCCTCGAAATATCAGGTTAGGTCTCTGTGCTGATGGATTTGCCCCATTTGGAAAATCAGGGAAAAGTTATTCATGTTGGCCAGTTATCGTAACTCCGTACAATCTTCCACCTGGTATGTGCATGAAGACACCTTATATGTTTTTGACATTGATCGTGCCCTGCCCGCAAAATCCAAAAAAGTTGATAGATGTTTATATGCAACCATTGATTGAAGAGTTACAACGGCTATGGAATGAAGGTGTCGTTACGTATGATGTTTCTACTAAGCAAACATTTGTAATGAAGGCTGCTTTTCTTTGGACGATAAATGACTTTCCAGCATATGGAATGTTATCTGGATGGAGTACAGCTGGGATTTTAGGATGTCCGATATGTTTGGAGAGATCGAAATCATTCAGATTAAGACATGGTAAGAAGCCCTGCTATTTTGATTGTCACAGACAATTTTTGCCAATGAATCATACATTCAGAAGGAATAAAAAAGAGTTCATCAAGAATAGGATTGAAAGAACTCATCCACCGTTGAGGTTGACCGGTGATCAAATATGGGAGCGAGTGCAGGACTTTCCAACTGTTGTTGAAAACCCTCATGGCACAACTATTGCGTACGGAAGTGCACATAAGTGGACTAAACGCAGTATATTTTGGGATCTACCATATTGGAAGGCCCATCTTATTCATCATAATCTTGACGTCATGCACATTGAGAAGAATGTTTTCGACAATGTCATAAATGCTGATATGGATGTCACGGGAAAAACAAAAGACAACTTGAATGCAAGAAAAGATATGAGAGATATTTGTGATCGGTCAACATTAGATGTGGCTGCAAGCAGCAGGGGACCAAAACCAAAAGCAGTTTATACGTTGGATAAGGAGCAGAGACGAGTCGTTTGTCAATGGTTGAAATCTGTGCGGTTTCCTGATGGTTATGCTTCGAATATTAGAAGATGTGTTGATTTGAACAAATGCAAGTTGATAAGATTAAAGAGTCATGATTGTCACATATTTATGGAAAGACTAATTCCAATAGCTTTGAAGGAACTTCTACCAAACTTTGTATGGGGTGCCATTACAGAGTTAAGTAATTTCCTTCATGATATTTGCTCAACAGCGTTAAAAGCATCACACATGGAGAAACTGGAGAGAGACATTCCAATTATTCTTTGCAATTTAGAAAGGATATTTCCTCCATCGTTTTTCGATTCAATGGAGCATCTCTTAGTTCACTTGCCTTATGAGGCCAAAGTTGCAGGTCCTGTCCAATTTCGATGAATGTATCCATTTGAGAGGTAAAAAAATTTTCAAAATAAATTTAAAAATACTTTAGTAAATATTATGTTCTGATAAACTTCTTTCTATTGCAACAAGGTTCTTATATCATTTGAAGAAAAAAGTGAAGAATAAGGCATGTGTTGAAGCTTCAATTTGTAATGCATATATTATGGAAGAAATGACAACATTTGTATCATACTATTTTGAGCCGCACGTGCAGTGCAAGAGGTGGAGAGCAGGAAGAAATGATGAGGGTCCCATCGATCCCAATTGCAAATCATTCTCTATTTTCAATTATCTCGGTCGACCAAGCGGTGCATGTCAAATTCGTTGCTTAACAGGCGAAGAATGGCAGGCTGCCCATACCTATATTTTGCTGAACTGTCCAGAAGTGGAGCCATACTTCAAGTAAGTGTATATTTGCAAATATATGTATTGCTTGTCAAATATTTACTAATATATAAAGGTAAATTGTTAATAGGATTTTTCAAGATTCAATGTATGGACTTCCACCAAATGAGTTCGACTGTTTGTGCGATGAACAATTTGCAGCATGGTTCAAAACATATGTAAGTTGCCTATAGACCAAAACCAAGTTATTAATATTTTATACATATATATTATTGACTTTGCGTGTGTAATCTTAGGTTCACCGTGATCAAGGTGAAAAGCAAAGATTGCTATATTATCTATCATGGGGTCCACAAGCAATCATACGCACTTGGCCAGCATATTTCATAAACGGGTATAATTTTCACACTCAAGCATATGGAATGGGAAAAGCCACAATGAATAGTGGTGTGTGTGTTCGGTCATCCAATTGTGGTAGTTCAAAAGATGATTTTTATGACTTATTGGATGAAATCATTGAGATAGAGTACCCCGAACCATTAATGCGGGTTGTGTTATTTAAGTGCATGTGGTTCGACCCCGTCAAAGGAATGAAGGTGCATACGAAGTTTAATTTGGTTGAAATAAATCACAAGAAAAAGTATAAGAAATATGAACCATTTGTGTTGGCACAACAAGCAATTCAAGTATATTATGCATCATATCCTAGTTTGAAACGTGACAAAGCTGATTGGTGGGCTGTATGTAAAACCAAAGCACGAAGAAAAGTCGAGGAACACTGGAAGGATACAGCCTATCAACAAGAGGAAGTTTGTAACGTTGTTCAAACTAAGGAATATAACATTCCTACTCTACGAGATCCATGTGGAGCAATGATAGATGTAGCTGTAACTGAAATTCGCGAATCAAATTTAGAAAGTGTTGCAGAATCAGATTTTGAGACAGAGGATGATGAGGATGATGAGGATGATGAGGAGGATGATGAGGATGATGAGGATGATGAGGAGGATGATGATGCTCAAGAAGAAGATCAAGATGAAGACGAAGGTGAAGATGAAGATTTTTGAGACATTTTTACTAATTATGTCGTAATTATTATTACGACAAAAGTTTATTATTGTTGTCATATTTATTATTGTTGTTGTTTTTTGTTATTATTATCATTGTAATTGTTGTTGAATACTGTTAATGTTATTGTCTGGAAAAAAAATGAATTACACGGGTGTGGGATAGTAAAAATGAAATCCGTGGCAAATTAGCCACGGATTTTTGCCACGAATTTAAGGAAATAGAATTTTCTAGGCTCTTTTTATTAAATTAAATTCGTGGCAAATTAGCCACGGATTTTAGCCACGAATTTCATGAAAATTCGAATTTATTTGGATTTTTTTATGAAATTCGTGGCAAAAATCCGCAGCAAATTTGCCATGGATTTTTGCCACGAATTTCATGAAAATCGAATTTTGTGGGTATTGTTATGAAATTCGTGGCAAAAATCCGTGGCAAATTAACCACGGATTTTTGCCACGAATTTTAAGGAAATAGAATTTTCTTGGCTCTTTTTATTAAATTCAATTCGTGGCCAAAATCCGTGGAAAATTAGCCACGGATTTTAGCCACGAAATTTAAGGAAACAGAATTTTCTTGGCTCATTTTATTAAATTAAATTCGTGGCTAAAATCCGTGGCAAATTAGCCACGGATTTTAGCCACGAATTTCATGAAAATTCGAATTTATTTGGATTTTTTTATGAAATTCGTGGCAAAAATCCGCAGCAAATTTGCCATGGATTTTTGCCACGAATTTCATGAAAATCGAATTTTGTGGGTATTGTTATGAAATTCGTGGCAAAAATCCGTGGCAAATTAACCACGGATTTTTGCCACGAATTTTAAGGAAATAGAATTTTCTTGGCTCTTTTTATTAAATTAAATTCGTGGCAAATTAGCCACGGATTTGATAAAAATTCTAATTTTTGTGGGTATTGTTATGAAATTCGTGGCAAAAACCCGTGGCAAATTAGCCACAGATTTTAGCCACGAATTTCATGAAAATTCGAATTTATTTGGATTTTTTTATGAAATTCGTGGCAAAAATCCGCAGCAAATTTGCCATGGATTTTTGCCACGAATTTCATGAAAATCGAATTTTGTGGGTATTGTTATGAAATTCGTGGCAAAAATCCGTGGCAAATTAACCACGGATTTTTGCCACGAATTTTAAGGAAATAGAATTTTCTTGGCTCTTTTTATTAAATTAAATTCGTGGCAAAAATCCGTGGCAAATTAGCCACGGATTCTTGCCACGAAATTTAGGGAAATAGAATTTTCTTGGCTCTTTTTATTAAATTAAATTCGTGGCTAAAATCCGTGGCAAATTAGCCACGGATTTTAGCCACGAATTTCATGAAAATTCGAATTTATTTGGATTTTTTTATGAAATTCGTGGCAAAAATCCGCAGCAAATTTGCCATGGATTTTTGCCACGAATTTCATGAAAATCGAATTTTGTGGGTATTGTTATGAAATTCGTGGCAAAAATCCGTGGCAAATTAACCACGGATTTTTGCCACGAATTTTAAGGAAATAGAATTTTCTTGGCTCTTTTTATTAAATTAAATTCGTGGCAAAAATCCGTGGCAAATTAGCCACGGATTCTTACCACGAATTTTAAGGAAATGGAATTTTCTTGGCTCTTTTTATTAAATTAAATTCGTGGCTAAAATCCATGGCAAATTAGCCACGGATTTTAGCCACGAATTTCATGAAAATTCGAATTTATTTGGATTTTTTTATGAAATTCGTGGCAAAAATCCGCAGCAAATTTGCCACGGATTTTTGCCACGAATTTCATGAAAATCGAATTTTGTGGGTATTGTGATGAAATTCGTGGCTAAAATCCGTGGCAAATTAGCCACGGATTTTTGCCACGAATTTTAAGGAAATAGAATTTTCTTGGCTCATTTTATTAAATTAAATTCGTGGCAAAAATCCGTGGCAAATTAGCCACGGATTTTAGCCACGAATTTGATGAAAATTCGAATTTTTTTGGGTGTTTTTATGAAATTCGTGGCAAAAATCCGTGGCAAATTAGCCACGGATTTTAGCCACGAATTTGATGAAAATTCGAATTTATTTGGATTTTTTTATGAAATTCGTGGCAAAAATCCGTGGCAAATAATTTCATGAAAATCGAATTTTGTGGGTATTGTGATGAAATTCGTGGCTAAAATCCGTGGCAAATTAGCCACGGATTTTTGCCACGAATATGATTAAAAATTGACTTTTCTGGGTACTTTAATGAAATTCGTGGCAAATATCCGTGGCAAATTAGCCATGGGTTTTTGGGCTTTTGATGGTATTCGTGGAAAAAATCCGTGGCTAATTTGCCACGGATTTTTGCCACAAATTTTAAAAAATAGCCGCGAGAATTTTACATTTCGGTTTGAATTTGCCGCGAGAAAATTTAAATTCGTGGCTAATTTCAGCTGAAATTTCCAAAACGGTGTCGTCTTCTTTGGCCGGTAGAAATTAGGGTTCTTCACTCTAAAGATCAAAACGCATATCCGTTTCTGTCTCGGGCGAACGATTCTTCTTGGCGATCTTCGGCGGCTGACGGTGAGTGTGCTTCTGCTTCTGCTTCTGCTGCTTCTGTGCTTCTGCTTCTGCTTGCTTCTGCGCTTCTGCGCTTCTGCTTCTGTTTCTGCTTTTGCTTGCTCTGCTTGCTTCTGCTTCTGCTTCTGTGTTTGGTCTGCGTCGTTCTGTTCGTGGGCGAAACAGAATGGTTCTGTTTCTGTTTCGCCCACGAATTTGATTCTGTTCTGCTTCTGTGTTTCTGCTTCTGTGCTTCCGCTTCTGTTCTGCCGCTTCTGTTCTGCGTTTATGTGTGTTGGGCTTGCTTCTGTGCTTTCGCTTCTGTTCAGCGTCTGTGTTGGGTGTGCGTGTTGGGTGTGCTTCTGCTTTTGTGCTTCGGCTTCTGTTCTTGTGCTTCTGCTTTTGCGTGTATCTGTGTTGGCTAGCTCTGTTGGTCGGCTTCTGTGTTGTGTTCGCCTCTGCTTTGTTCTGTTCGTGGGCGAAACAGAATGGTATTGGGTCTGTTTCGCCCACGAATTTGATTATGTTCGTAGGCGAAACAGACCCAATCGGTTTCGCACACCAAACAGAATCAAATTGCTCATATTTAAGTTGAAATGTTGTTGGATTTAGGTTGAAATTTGATCGGAATGTGCTGAAATTTGATTAGATTTGGGTTGAAATTTAGTTGAAATTTGTTTGAAATTTGGTCGAAATGAGGTGAAATATGGTCGGAATGAGCTGAAATTTGGTCGGTCAAGTGGAAACGGCTTGCTGATCCAAACTCACTGCCTATGGCTGTGATGCAAGTGGTTTTTTGGCATTTTGAAGTCGTTTAGATGGGTTTTTTGGTGAAAAACGATTATGGTGAATAGTATTTTTTGTAACATTTGTGTTTTTTTTTTTCGTTTCGGAGTCATTTTGTGCCCTAATGATGGTTTTGGTTTTTGGTTTTGTTTATTTCCGTAACAGTGAGCTTATATCGGGGCAACTTGGAAAGGCAACTTTAGGTTAGTTGTCTTCATTTCCTGCATTTTCTTGTTTTAATGATGCTATCGTTGGAATATGACATTGTAGTTTTCTTGTGAACATCTTCTAAGAGTGTTGCTAGTCTGTTCTCTGTTGTAGCTTGGGATATAATTTGTTTGTATGTATGGCCTTCTTGACACTAAAAAATGATTAACTTTTCGATTATTGACAAGTGGTAAGTTTAGTTGATAAGAACAAAGTCTGGTAAGAACGGAGGTCATCAATGAACAAAGCAGTCAATAACTTAAGGAAATTGATAACTCGCTAATAAAGTCATCAATAGCCTACATTACAAAAGTTATAGACCGAGGTCCTTCACTAATCAGTGAGTGCTATTGTCGAGTGTTAGAGCTTGAAAAAGAAAAGATGATGGATCGATGCACTCACACGATTGCCCGTTGGTTATCCCTATGATCTTGGAACACGCAACTCCTTGTGGAAAACAACTATTAGATTATAAAGGATTGTGCATAGGCACATGATTGCTCATCAATGATTGTAAGTAGTAACTGCTGCTAGTAGAATATAAGTAACTATGTGGTAATCTTTATAAATGTTCCCTAGATCAATCACAAAATACCTGTTATTGCAATGTTTTCTCATCTTTAAGTTTTTGCACATTTACCTGCCTTTCTTGCAATCTTTAATCCTAGTACTTGCATTTTTCAAGTCCTTTACTTTTCAGCTATTTACTTTCATGTCCAAAATCAACAAAGGTAATGTTTTTCCTAAAAATCCATCAATGTGATACATATTATTAGATTTTCTCTTTTCGGTGAAACATCATATTTTAGAGTAAGATAACACACCAATCAAAAGCGACGTTCATGATACACACAATTATATAGATTCAAGTTAAGTTCAACTTGAAAATATTATAAATTCAATCTGTAACTGGACTTCAAGATTAAAGGATTTTGCGATTTGGATCGTATACTTCGCTCCCTTTTTTAAGCATTGGCCAATTAATGATATCCAATTTCAACAATTGTTGACATCATCTCTCTGAGTGACTTTCTGGCTGATGGTTCTATTGTTTAAGGAAAAAAAAATAATGTTTTCCATATTGATAAATTGCTAAAAAAGTTGATAAGTGACAAAAAACTGTTTGTAAAAGGTATTAACTTCACCCAATTCCCGGATAACTTATTGGTAAGTGCTGAAATAAGTGTGTATGTTCAAGTTGAATCAATCAGGCCTCTAATTGCCTTCTTCTTTTCATGGGCCAAGTTTCTCTCTTGCTCTCAATAACAAAATGGTAAGATTCACAACGTACATCATTATATTCTTTAATACATGTTCATTATTTTTTACATTTTTATCTAACCTTGCAATTTTTAGAATAAACGTGGAGGTCACATGCGTCGTGGTGATGCTTCACAAAGAAGACCGGCCCTTTCCACTTCAGCCTCGTCCCTTTCCGCTTCCCTTACCCCTGCCCTTTCATCTAATCCTCAACTAGTACATGGACACATTGGCCCTTCCTCCGACCCTCAAATGCCAACTGAATTTACTTCAGTTCCATCGCCTTCGGTTCCACCTTCTTCTTTTTCAACGCAACACTCGACATATGAAGAAGATACCCGATTCATGATAGCCCCATTTGGAGATTCGTAAGTATTTCATTGTTTTAACTATATGTGAATTATTATGGATGTCAACTGAATTGTACGTATGATGCTATGTATGTTCACATGCTACGTATGTTAACATTCTTTGTTTGTATAACCCGTTTGCAGATTCACGGATGCTACGCAAGTTGTGAGGATACTTAATAAAATAATCGATAACCATTGGATGGGGCAATATAGTACTTGGACCACCGCTCCAAAAGAAGTAAAGAATTGTGGTGGAATGAGTTCAAGGTAAGTTTTGTCATTCTATTTCCTCATAAACTAAGTTCGATTTAGTATATTAAGTGTACAATTATTTTTCTATTGATTGCTTGCAGCGGAAGTTCAGGTGGGATGAAGTGGAAGAGAGAGAAATTAAAAGAATTTTTAAGAAGAAAGCCGGTGATCACATGCGAAATGTGATGAATAGAGCAAAGAGAAAGCAAGAAAAGCCGGATTTTATTACAACTGACAATTGGGCGGAATTTCAGAGAACTTGGGACACCGAAAATCATAAGAGAATCAGTGAAGTTAATAAAAAGAATCGAGCTTCTAGTTCCAGTGAAGGGTCTGCCACATATGCTGGGGGCTCTATCAACATTGGGGAGCATAGAAAAAGAATGGTAAGTCATGTTTAAAAGACATGTTGTAAGTTAAATCAATAATTACTCATTTATGTTTATATTTTGTAGGCACATGAATTGGGGACGGAACCAACATTTATGGCTACATTTGAATGCACCTTTCAGAAAAAAGATAAGGCATGGACTGACAATCGAGCAAAAGCTATTAAGGTATGTATGTAAGGTTATATTTTGTATTTATATATATGAATTTTTTTTATTTTTATCTATATTGTTAAATGTAGGACAAATATGATGAACTTGTAATGAGCACGGCTGCTGCTAGTGGTAGTGGTAGTAGTGATGGTGATGGTGTTGCTGCGTCCGAGCCATCAGTTGACAGTATGGCATTATGGATGGAGGCATCGAGTGGAATGAGAAAAGGTCAAATATTTGGGATAGGATCCTTGTCAAGGATGTACAGAACGCCGGTTGCTGCAACTCCATCCTCCAGTGGGGCTTTTTTAGGGGCACAACACGAGGAGCAAACGGACCAAGAATTGAATCGCCTGAGACAATTACTGGTACAGAAAGATGAAGAAATGATAGGAGTGAAACAACATTTGCAATTGATCATGCGACACCTCAACATCCAAGGTTATGACACTCCTCCAGTAGGTGATGGCCACAATGATGATGATAATGAGATTCCTGCTGATGATGCTGATGACGATGCTGATGATGATGCTGCTGATGATCCTTGCTAGTTTAAATTTCCAAGAGGTACTTATATCTTTATGCTTCTGCTATTGAATAGATGTGAAAAATTAACAGGGGTTAGGAGTTTGATAATGTGATGTTTGCGATGCAGATGGATGGACAGGACTTCGATTCTTGGAGAACACTATAGACAACGTGGAAGAACTTCTTGGCAAGATGAACAGTTTGCGAACTGACTAATTTAGAACTTCGTGGAAGAACTTTATTGTGATGTTTGTTCTTGTATTGACTGTAATTTTCTATCAATGTTAATTACATTTCTAATCGAAATCGTCCATAAACAACACTTGTTGCTAAATTATTCATTAAAATTCGTCGCCAACTTTGTTTTTGAATAATGTTTGTCGCAAAAGTCAAAATTTTTTCGTCCAAAAATACTGACCCAAAAAAAAATCGTCACGAAAATTTGAAAAAAAAAATGGTTCGTCGCAAAAAAAATTAGTCACGAATTTTTAGCCACGAATAAGTTCGTCGCAAATAATTGAAAAAAAGTTTAGCCACGAAAAATTTTTCGTGGCTAATTAGCCACGGATTTTGCCACGAATAATTTCGTGGCAAAAAATGAAAAAAATTTGGTTTTGGTAAATTAGCCACGAACTTTGCCACGAAATGAGAGATATTTTGCCACGGATAATTAGCAACGATTTTTGCCACGAAAATATTTCGTCGCAAATTAGCGACGGCGTTTTGCCACGAATAATGTTCACGGCAAATTAGCCACGCATTTTTGCCACGAATTGATTTCGTCGAAAATTTGCCACGAATTTATTTCGTCGCTAATTAGCCACGAATTTTGCCACGAATTTATTTGGTCGCAAATTAGCCACGAATTTTGCCACGAATAATTAGCGTCGAATTTTCCGACTAATTTTTTTCGTTGCAAATTAGCCACGAATTTTGCCACGAAAAATTAGTGACAAATTTTGCCACGAATTTTTTCCGTGGCAAATTAGCCACGAAAATTGCAATTTTCCGTGGCAAAATTTTGCGACGACCTATTAGCGACGAATTTTTTTCCGTCGCTAATTTCGTCGCAAATTCATTTTGCCACGAATTTTGCCGAATTTTTCGTGGCAAAATTCGTGGCTAAAGCCGGCTTTTTTTGTAGTGTGTGTTATTATGTAAATCGCTAATAAGGCTATCGGGTCTATCAAGCTTGGGCAAGCTCAAAAGGCTAATAGTGATGAGCTGCTGTCAGCTAGTCGAGATTCGAGATTTAGGAGAATTGGAATCGTTGGAGGAACTATCAATAGAGAATTGCGACTCCTTACAAAGGTTACGTAATCTATCAGAACTACATGGGTTGCGGACATTCACTACAAAAAAACAAGAATTTAGCCACAGAAAATTAGCAACGAAAAAAAAATTCGTCACTAATTTGCGACGGAAAAAAATTCATTGCTAATTTGCGACGAAATTTGCGACGGAAAATTGTCTGTGGCTAATTTGTAACGGAATTAGCGACGAAAAAAATTTGTGGCTATTTAGCCACGGATTTTAATTCGTGGCTAATTAGCCACGAAAATAAACTCTCGCTTCACTCTCCTGACTATTTTAATTTCATGGCTAATTAGCGATGGATTTAGCTACAAAAATAAACTCTCACTTCACTTTCCCTACTATTTTAATTTCGTGGCTAAATCCGTAACTAGTCACGAAAATAAACTCTTGCTTCACTTTCCCGACTATTTTTTATTTTTGTGGCTATTTAGTCATAGATTAAAATCCGTCGCAAAATTACACTACAAAAAGCAAATTGGGCCACGGAAAATTAGCGACAAACGTTTTTGTCTGTCGCTAAAATTAGCAACGGACAAAGAGATCCATCGCAAATTTTGAGTTCCCCGCCCTCACTCCTAATTTGCCCGCCCTCACCCGCCCATTCTCTCTCTCTCTGCTGATTCCTTAGATCTCCCCGTGCTCGCTGTTCTCCCTGCCTCTCCCTCTTTCGTTTCTCTCGATCAGATCAGATCTGCTTTCGCTTCTCGCTTCTCGCTTCTCGCTTCTCCTTCTTCCCTCTCCCCCACACCCTTAAACCTCTCGCGCTCACTTCCCTCCCGTGCTTCCTCCCGCGACTCCTCCTCGCCCATGGCCTTCGGAGCCCTAGAGGAAATCGAGCCAGAGAAGAGCAATCTCCGATTCGATCCCTCCCGGAGCTCACCGTCCGTGGCGATCATCTCCGACTTCGAGGAGGAAGAGGAGAAGCAACCTAAGGCCAAGCCCTCGGCCTCCTCCTCTGCCGCGGCGGAGTTCAGCGCGAGGTTCGATCCGTCCAGCCCCCTACTGGGGTTCATCGAGGAGGCCTTCGAGTTCGTGGCCGAGCGGAGAGGAGCGATTTCCTCGCGCATGAGGCGGCGAAGAGGGACATCGTGGCAGTGTTGAGGGCGGTGAGGGAGAAGCAGAAGCAGAAGCTGAGGCAGGTAGAGAGGCAGAAGGAGAGGGAGCGGGAGAGGGCTAAGAAGGCGAAGGCGGCGGCGGCTAAGAAGGTGGAGGAAGAGAAGAAGGTGCAGGAGGTGGAGATGAAGGATGCGAAGGAAGAGAAGGAGGAGAAGAGTGGAGCGATAGGTAAGGGCTTTTGATTTTTCTTGGACAGTGTCATGATTTGTTGCTTGCTACGCATGAGCGCGATGAGTGCCTGTCGAGACGCTGCTAGGGTTGAGACATCTGGGAGATCGCTCATGATGTGGCTCTTTTCTGCTGCTATAGTTAGGCTGTGAGGGTTTCGTGGCCGTAGTCATTTATATAGCTTGGATGTTTTCTCTGGTTGGCTATTTAATGGCGATGGGCAGGGAAAATGTTTCATTCTATTATGCTATCGATTTCGCTAAAGTGTGGATATTCTTTAATGGGTACTTGCTCCTTTGTTCAGCAATCTGAACTCTCCCGAATAATTAAATTTCTCTTGTGTTGATCTCTCCTATAATCTGTTTAAGCGTGCATTGGCTTATTCAAGTGCTCTAGTGATGGAAGGTTTGCTGTAAGCTTCTTGCTTTGGGTTTTGGAGATGTCTTCTCGTTGCAGTGTTTGGTTCTTGCAAGTTTTTTTTCGTGCTTATGCTCGATTGGATCTTCCATTTTCCTTGGAAATTAGGAAAAGAAGCTACTTTGCAAGTGTAATCTTGTTTTTTTTTTGACATGCGAGCTGGAAAACTAGGTGATTCTGATTATGGATCAACTATAATCATAGAATGTCTGATTGTTTTGTGGAACTTCGAGATTGGTTAGTGCCTTTCCGCCTTTGGGATTTAGCATGGCTGGACAAAAGATTTAGGACTCATAATTAAAGTTGTTAAAGACCAATTAAAAAGTGATAACTTGACCACCTCAGTATCAACATTTGATGTGGACCAATAGTTATGACTTTGACAATCCCTATGCCCAAATTATGAACTGAGCCTGATTTTAGCTCTTGCATTGAGTATGATTCATATAGCTTTAGCTTAGATGACCAGTTAGGTTACCCAGTGTGCTTTGGAAAGTGCAACTCTATAAGAGACTGTCTTGTTATGATTCCTTTTACAAGGTGGATGCATATGTTTAGTAGACATATTGTGTAAAATATACCATGTTGCCTCCGTAGTTGCTCTGACATTGTTTCTGGTTGAACAGTGCCAAACAAAGGCAGTGGCCTTGATCTTGAGAATTATTCCTGGACTCAGACTCTGCAGGAGGTTACCGTCCATGTTCCAATTCCTAAGGGTACTAAAGGAAGGTTTGCGGTATGCGACATAAAGAAAAACCACTTGAAAGTTGGACTCAAGGGTCAACCTCCTGTCATAGAAGTGAGTGTGCGTAGTTTGAGTTTATTTAATCAGCTTGCTTTATTTACATAACTCTCTTGACCATGTACGATTACTTGCAGGGGGAGCTTTTCCAGACTGTCAAGCCTGATGATTGTTACTGGAGTTTAGGTACGTAGTGGATTGAGTCAAGAATATCACATGGCATATGAATTCAAACACAAACAAGAATGATCAGCCTCCTGTTGTTAAGTTAATAGTATTATGAGTCAATTCCATGTTGCGCGATCATCTTAACGTTGTGAATCTACAGAGGACCAGAGTGCGATCTCCATTCTCCTGACTAAGCACAATCAAATGGATTGGTGGAAATCTTTGGTCAAAGGGGATCCTAAAATTGAAACTCAGAAGGTAGAACCAGAGAATAGCAAATTGTCTGACCTGGACCCAGAAACTTGATAGACAGTTGAAAAGATGATGGTAAGTGGCTCTCTTTCTTAAGCTCCTCCTGGGTATTAACTAAACAAACACACATTGCATGTATTTTGTTATGTGCATGTAGACGAGCACAATGCTGGTGGCCTTGGAGTGTTTGCATTTCTCCTTGCAAATACAATACTGACATTTTGCTTTTAACTTATCAGTTTGATCAAAGACAAAAGGCAATGGGTCTTCCTACCAGTGATGAGATGCAGAAATAGGAGATTCTAAAGAAGTTCATGGCAGAGGTGGGTATTGGTTGCTTTTCTTATTGATGAGCGTTCTTGTATCTGTAGATCAACGTTGCTAATTTCTTCTTTCTGGCGACCTCTCTTGCAGCATCAAGAGATGGACTTCTCAAGAGCAAAGATTGCATGAGGGGGGATGTTCGACTGCTTCTTCTCTAGCTTGATCATACTATGATAAATCCGGAAATCATTGGATGTTTACTTTGGGCGCGGATGACCAAGATTTTGTTTATGTCATTCTTGTGGAAAATGTAGATGAATGTATTTCATTTTCATATTATTATAATATTTTGATGTTATTAAGTGCTTAATCAATGTTAAATATAAATTCCAAAAATTAAGTTTTCTTTTAATTAGGTTTAAAATCGAAAAATAAAATAAATGATTTTATCGTACAATCAGAAATTACAAAAGTTCATTGCAAAAATAAAATTTCATCGCTAATTTCATCCCTAAACGATATTCGTCGTAGAGTTCGTCGCAAAAGAATTAATAAAAAATCATCACTAAATTTGTTCATGAATAATGTTAATGGCAAAAGTAAAAATTTTTGGTGGCAAATTAGCGACGAATTTTGCCACCAATAAGTTCGCGCAAATTACTGATAAAAAAAAATTGTGGCAAATTAGCGACGAATTTTGCCATGAATAATTAGCGACAAATTTTACGACGAATAAAGTTTGTGGCAAATTAGCGACAAATTTTGCGACGAATAAAGTTCGTGGCAAACTAGTGATGAATTTTGTCACGAATAATTAGCGACGAATTTTTTTTCGTCACAAATTAACGACGGAAATTGAAATTTTTCGCCGCAAAATTTTGCGATTGCGCATTAGCAACGGATTTTTTTCCGTCGCAAATTCGTTTAGCGATGAATTTTGCCAAATTTTTCATGGCAAAATTCATCGCTAAAACCTAATTTTTTTTGGAATGAAACCACTCAGTGCATAGAACATTAATATATTCCAATGTCACAATATGTTACAGTCTCCTTATTTTATTTCATTCGAAATCCACAGGAAAAAGGGGGCTCTCAGGCCAGAGAAGAGCAATGATCAAGTGTCGACACACAATTCGAATTGTACACAGAGCATTGGACTCGAAGGCTGTCTAATGCAATCTACGCCGGTTTGGTACTTAAACTTGTTCTTCCAAACCTTCACATCGGCAATGGATTGACGTACAGAGAAGTCACATGCTTTCTAAACTCGGTTGCAGCATGAGTGTAGAGATCTATCTCATCTTTATACACCACATGCATGGTTCGTGCAAAATTCAGAATTCGCATGAGGAGTGGCCTGGGGATGATGGTCGGACAGTGCAGCTCTTCGTTAATATCCTTCCACGCATCGGCCACCTGTTTACGGAGTTCCTCCTTCGCCTCTTCCTCCGTAACTCCGTACTGTTTCATGAAACACTCCACTGAAGATGCGCCATGACCTCTCTCTTGCTCAAACTGTAAAAAAATATCTCGTGGAAATTATTTTTTTCTCCTATTGATAAAATCTATTGGACAAAATTTCGATAAATTAATGTTGTTCGCTGGTAGAGCTTTTATATACCTTGTGTCCAGCAATGTCATCCATGAGCCGACCAACTAATTTCACAGCCTTCACCATCTTGGGATCACCGTATAACACCCAGTCAAAAGCATCTTTTGTTACGAAATCTCCCATTCCCAGCAACAAAGTCACTATTAGCAATTCAATAGCAGCCGATACTGATGCAAAGGGCATGTACTCCTCCATCGTCGGTACGTGGTTTTCGTGGAACCATTTGGCTTCGGCGAAGAATGCTCTCACTTGGTTTTTCATCTGACGATTGATTCTCAAACATAAAGCTACGTCAATATTCGAACTTTAATGTATTTGGTGGACTTAAATATATTAGTGTCTCTCGTTCTTATCCAAAAACCTGATATTTTGTTGCCAGTGGACAGAGTAAAAATTGCGTTTGATTGATATAACCTCGAATGGCTTACCGCTTCTTTTGCAAAGAACAGCCGGTATGGTCGTCCTTTTCTGGTCATCTCATAGCCAATTTCATCATACAAATCAAGAACTGTCTTGTAACGCGTCTGCATGTACTCTGGCAATCCATCTTTGGCATCAACGTCCCACCTGAGTTCAAGTTCTGAAAATATCACGCTTGACTCTATTTACCAATTGATCAAATTAGAATAAGTAAGTTTAGGATTGGTAAACTGAGAAAAGCATCCGAGTGTGAACTGTACCTTTCGATTGCTTCCGTGAAGAGTTTTAGTTCTTCCAATGTGCCATAGACATCATAGATGTCGTCTATAATGGAAACCATGCTCGCCATTTTGGTTAGTATTTCCCTAGCAGCTTCATACTCTGGCTCGAAATAAACTCCTGACATCCAGAGATACAGCTCCACAATCCTATCTCTAGCAAATGGGAACTTCCTTTCGACATCTAAATCCTTCCACCACCTATAGCATAACAACAAATCCTATTTAAGGCAAACACATCATTGAGAGAATTTTAGAAAGTATCTTACCCTGATGATCCAAAGAGATTAACACTACTTGTCACTTTTAACAAATGATTTTTGGTTTAGGATAAATCGAAATTGCACAAATCAATCCATGATGATTTTGTGTTCTTAGAATATCTAGCTACTTCAAACGTGCTATCATGAAGCTAACCTTGTAAGGTTGCCGAGTTCCTTCTGGTGTTGCTCTTGCAATAAGTTGAAATCGAGTTTAGCCAAGGACAGCAGGACTTCATTATGCAAAGGCTCATCTTGGTAGAGTGGAATGTAATGCCTCGCCTCTAGCCTTGGTATTCCCTTGTAAATTGGTTGGTTTAGGGCATGACTCACTTGTTTTTCGAGCTTAGGGCTTGCTTTTCCTTTATCAATTGTTTCTAGATGAGTTATAGTAAAAGCAAGTGCATCATTCAAAATATCATCGCCATGAAACCTCAGCTGGCAAGCTTCAAATAGACTGAGTAGTCCCTGCACGTCGGCAATGAGTGATTCGTGGAAATTCCCTTCACGATCCCTGAACTTGTTAAAGATTTCTGAATGGCCAAACAAAAAGTGGGGAAAGATGCTTTCATGAGATAACATGAAAAATTCATGTTGAACATCTAGATCAATTTGAAACGATAGGAAAAAATGACTTACTAAACCAAGGAATTAGAAGAAAGGACTATTCACCTTTTAAACCAAGAAAGTTTGAAAAACTCGGGATATGAGAATTGTATAGAGAAAAAGTTGACTAAAAAAACAAATCAAAATAGGAGTGACTAAACATGTTAGTGATATTATGTGTTCTAATCAATCAAATGGATTATCAACTAGTATCTGCAATATAAATTTGCCAACGAATCAATCAATGAAAACTAGAACATTACATACCACATGAAATTGTGTAACTTTGTTGTCGCAACAATCGAAAGAGAAGAGCGACCGTGTGTAGGTCGTCATTGTTATCGTTGTCATGCAATTCAAAATAGCTTTTGTGAATTTGTTCAAGCTGCTGATTTATCTCAATTTCAAAATGGTAGGCAATTCCTAAGCGTTGGATTTGATCGATCAAGTTCAACTTTTGCGAAAGCTTATTTGTAGCATCTGTCAACATCTTCCTCACTTCTCCTTTCAATCTCTCGATTGGACCCTTTGCTTTGGCAGGAAAACTCTACAATTTATATAAAATTGAATGTTGGAAAAATAATTAGAGGAAGTAAATTGTAAGAATGCAAGAAATATATTACGTTGCCTATGACCCGATTGATCACGATATTTAATATGAATTGAAATTATTGTAAAATTATTCATCATGACTAGTTTTATTAATAGTGGAGAAATCCTTTCTACACTTGTTAAGCCATATGTGCATGCCACAAGGTTCGCATAAATATTTTGAATCATGTAAGGACAAACACATGCATGAAGTTTCAAATCAAGTGGTGCTTCAATTCTTTTTCTTTAGCAAATGTTGTGGGATGGTGCCCAATCATTCGAGATTTATTATGTTCTATGCCCTTAGTTTTCAAAAAACATAACGATCGAAAAGTTTTCCAAATATAATCGAAGACAAAGAACAATTTAATATGCAACCATCGAGTTGGAGTCAGAAGCATATTTGAGAAAATAATCCCCCATATGCCAGGATGGAAATTGGCTGAACGGCGTTCAGCGACACGGCTTGTTTCTTGAGCTGGAGAAGAAGGTGGGATGGCTAAAATCGGAAGAGACATCTCTTTTTCGCTGTTTTCTCGATTTAGGTGACTGAGCAAATATGGATGAAGAACGCTAGAGGGTTGAGGCTTTTCTGTGAGTGTCAAAACCTTATTTATGGGAATTTATAGGCTATAGCATAGTATGTTGGACAGGTAGCTAGAATAAGGAACAGACAAGGCAAAACGTTTATTGTCTCAAAACACGTTTTTTCCGTTTAATTTGGAGGTCTGATTGGCAAGGAAAATCTGAATTACCCTTGCCAAAATGACAAAGACTTGACTTGGTCTTTCCATCTCAACGAATTCTGAATTATCCTTCATATGCTTCTCCTATTTGGAACTTCAATTAATTTCAACTTAACAGCAAGGAAAGCTTGCGGTTGTAGATGCATTCAATATGCTCACTAATTATGTCTTGAACCTATCAGCAAATGTTCTTGGTGGAGCATGTTCATATAGACCTGCCAAAATTGGTTGTGCTTAAGTTCATCTTAAGAACACATGTGAGTTGTGATAGACAAAGTCTCACTTCGGAGAGTTGGTATGGTTTGGAGCAATTAATATATCCTAATTGATCCATAATTTATTGACTTAAGCTTTTGAGTAAATGTAGGATCTACTAAATATATTAACGGGTTCGGAATTGAGCTGAAGTAGGTGGTTCCAACTAAATATTGGACTACTGCTAATTTTTCAGTCTGTGTGACATGATAACAGCAGTAAAATACTTAAAAAGTTCTTTCTTGCTCCATGGTATGATTTTGCTTTCCAGGCGAAGTCCCTTCTCTGACATTGTCAATGGGAGGCTCTTCGCTAAATTCATCATCCCAAGAACTAGCAGATGGATGGAACTAAAGCTAAAGTTCTGTGCCGGGCTGTTCAGCATCTGCTTCCATTTTATCCTCCTCCAACATGAAAAATATGATTTCCTTTAGCCAGTATTCTAAGGATGAGAAAAATGCAGATGTCATCAATTATATCTTTTTCTTGACGTTGGTTTTGCATTCTTGGGAGCGCACAGCAGAAGCCTGATACCTTCATCCGGGGAGATCGCCAAGAGGGAGCCTAAGTTCGAGCCCGTCAACATATCCAGTTGAACTCGCCTTCACTCAAAAACTTAAAGCCAATAAGTTATAGGCCAGCTGGAATATATTAACTGCTCAACACCATATCAATTATCCGATGTGAGACTTCTCTAACACAACTCACACATGTATCTCAACAATCTACCCCTCACGTGTAAGCTCAGTATTAGGTTTGCTCACACGTGTATCTCAACAATCTCCCCCTCACATGTAAGTTTAGTGTTAGGTTTGCTCCCTCTTAATTTAGGTATTTTTCTACATCAGCTTATCTCAACTTGAATCACCCATGGTCTCTATCTCGCGTGACTAGACCAACTGCTAACTTAGGATTGCATCACCTAAGATCTCTATCTCACGTCACCAAACCAATTGTCCATGGTCACTTCTCGCCAAACAAACCGTGATGGCAATTTCCATCGATAATAAGTATCGATCATGAGATTTCTTTGTTGAGATATTTACCAAATACTGGAACAGATTGGGGGCCCACCAATCAACTATCGGCTCTGATACCATTTATTGGGAGTGCATAGCAGAAGCCCGATACCTTCATCTGGGAAGATTGTCACATCCTCAATTTCAGTCCCTGGGAAATGTCTATAGTTTAAGCTTGATGGTTTTCCAATCAGAACAAAAGTTTATGCTCTTGTTTTGGTAAATCGTATTTCGGATCCTTGGTACCCCTTCATTTTGTTATTTTTGGGGAGACTTTTGTGATCCGAATTTTCAAATGCTTTCTTCTGGAAAGTTGTTCTAGACATCTGGAAGTTTTATATGATTTAATTTCAGAATTTTTGGAGTTGATATGAGTGGTACAATGGCCTGATTTTTAGACCGTGTGAAACTGCCCATAATGAGTTTTTCGGTGATGTTCACACCGTCTTTATTTTCTACAAGCTTTTCTGGGCTGATTTTGGAAAAGTTTCCTTCATGAAAGTTGTGGAGAACTTTCTTTTCTATAACATGTGTAAATTTGGGAATTTTCTGAGATGATTTGGATACTGGACAGAGCTTATTTTGAGAAATAAAAATGCTGTTCCAGTATGCTGTGTTTAGTCTGTCTTTGAGTAACTGAAAATGGTATTTACAGAGAGAATTAGATTTTGTGTTCTTCACAAAAAATGTTTATTAAGGTCTTTGTTATGACATATCCGAATTTGAGAATTTTCAGAGTTCATTTACTATGATTTCAAGTCCGATTTCGTGAACAGTGCAAAACTGTTCGGTTTTGCCAGATTTCAAGGATTTAGCATTTTCTATATGAAAACGTTGGAAATTGGACTTGGTGTCTTCTGGTGATTTAAAATAAACGTTCTGATCTTTCAAATGACATATTTTATGCTCTGATCGGAGGTCAGACCAGGGAGAAAACGAAATTGAGAAGAAAGCTTGAAAATGATTGGCTAAGAATGAAGCTTGTTCAAGAAGCCTACTTGCATTAAATGCTTGGGTCTTCTTTTCCACAAGCCATTAAAGGCCATTTATGAAGCTTTAATGAGACATGTTCTTCAAGAATTGACCAAGGAAAGAGGAGAGGAGACCACACGCCAGCCAAGGGGAGAGGGGGAAGGCTTCGGCTAAGCTTGAGAGGAGAGAGAAAAGAGAGTCATTTATGGCCATTTCATCATTTCTTGGACTTTAGCCTTGCGTCATTATGATGGGGTGAGGTATGCGCTTACCTCATCGCATGGATGACACGTGCGCATACCTCACACCCTTGATGACCCAGGCGCATGTGTCATCAAGTCACTTTATTCCCTCTATAAATAGCCCTCCTTAGGATAGAATTGGGTTCACTTCCTCACACGCATCAACCAAATTAGAGAGAGAAAAAGAGAGAGAGAGAGAGAGGGCCGAAAATTGAGAGAAAAGAAAAGAAATCGAGAGCTAAAAAGGGAGAAAGAAAACCCGAGAGAGAGAAAAGCCATTCTCGAGAATTATTCCTAAAATCGAGACCCGTCACCCTTCCCGCCATTCTCTACTCTTGTTCTTGTTTTATAAAAGAGTAAGTGGGATTTTACTACCGGGAAATGACGTTGAAATACGTCGTATCATGAGCTTTCCTCCGTTCTCGGCTTTTGGTGTTCCGATGTTGTGTTCCCGATAACGAGTTTGCCTTGTTTCGTGTTTTCTTTGCACGTTATCTAATTCAAAATAGAAACCGAGGCGCGATACGTGAGGTAAACCGTGACTTAGCCATGCTTGGGCTCCATGTTTTGTGCTTTCTATGCCCGTTGTTGTTTGATCGGCCACGGAGGCCGGTACGATAAGAATGTTTCGTGAAAATGATGATTGATACGTCATCGCCTGTTAGTAACGTTTTACTTACTGGGTCTCCTCGACTCACTCCCCGTTGTTTTCCCCTTTTTCAGGTCCGGAGCAATGGCATCTCCCCCAGTCCGCGTTGGCAATCCCGTGAAGTCGAGAGCTGACATGCTCACCGTGGTAAATGTCAGAAAGACCGCGCCTACCGTCAAATCACAGTACTTGTGACGTTTGATGAGGGCCTAACGGACTTGGTGTCTCATCCAAGCGTAGGTACAATGGTGCGTTGGCGGTGTAGGCGGGCCGGCTCCGGGATAGAGTCACGGGTGGGATGTGAGATGGCCAGGCGGACGGGACCGGGGTGAAGGTGGAGAAGCGAGAAACGAGAAGCCGTAGTGGGTATAGGTTAACCCAAATCAAAATTTGCTAATTATAGTCGGCAATGAAATATGTGTTGTTTGTCATGGCCCAAAGGGCTTGTAAAACATGTTTGCATGAATATAAACATAAGGTTTGCTCATGATGCTGCTTGTCCTATTTCCGCTGTGTATTGATTGTGATCGTCCCGAGTATGCTTCCGCGTGTGTATTATGAAAAACAATAATGAACGGGAAGTCACGCTAATGGCCCCGAGGTAGGGGGCATTACAAAGATAGTCAAGAGGGAGTCCAAATTCGAGTCCGTCAACATATCCAGTTGAACCCACCTTCACTAAAAAACTTAAGCCAATGAGTTAAGAGCCAACTAGAATATATTAACTGCTCAACACTAAATCAATTATCCGATGTGGGATTTCTCTAACACAACTCACACGTGTATCTCAACATATATTATTCACAAAGATACGACAAACTTGTGGCTGCTATCTGTAAGAAATCACGAGTCTATGCTTATGATGGCTTAAATAAAGAAACAATATTTAATTTGCCAATATCTAATGCACCATTACAGATATAGAGCAATACATGAGAAGAGCAGTATTTTTAATTTGCTAAATATGCAGAGGAGATTTTCTATTAAGTAGGATTTACAGCTTATGGAAAAAATAACAAAGTATATGAAGACTTACTTTTTGATGATTGGAAAGTAGTCTTAATGTTTGGTCCTTATAGTATTGATTTTGCATAAAACAATGAACTTGACAGACCCGTACGATGCTATGTTTATTGTGAGATTAAATATGAATCCACGTGAGATAAAATTTTAATATGAGCTTAATATGGTTGTCAAGGTCATAAGCCGCGTTGGATTTTCTTATGTGGGTTGAGAAAGATGGATAAACTACTTGAAGATATGCCGCCCACGTGAAACTGACATGTTGCGTCAAATATGTTTGACAAAAAGAAGAACGGCTCACTTAGTCTTTCTTAATGTGACTTTGAAATTGCCATTTGAAAGAGAATTCTCTGAGACAATTTGAGAGAGAGAGAAAAAGAGGGAAGGGTTGTCGTTTTGTTCTCGTTGCCAAGTTGTACGCAGAATTTGTCACATTAAACTTTTCCTTTTATTACAAAAGCCATGTACAAACAACAATTTTATTTTAAAAAAATCACATATGATGAATTATCAGAATTTGTTAGCGGAGACACTTAAGTGATCGTTTATCCGCCGATGTGGCACTCGAGTGCTTGCTCAAAAAACTTTAAGCGCCATATGAAAATTATTACATTTTCAATATCCTTTTCCCCGTTTAATATGAGATTAAATATAAATCTGCATGTAATACAAATTTAATATGAGATTAAATAGCAGAGGATGGCTGTCAAGTTCATAAGCTGCGATGAATTTTCTTACGTGGGTTGAGAAAGACATATACGTACTCAAAATAATGCAGCCCACGTGAAACGACATGTTGAGCGCAATTCACATCCGTTATTGTTTGAGTGCAATTCATGAGTCCCAAGTCCAGTGCCCACCTTCCACGTTCGCTCCTTCTCCACATCATGCTGTCTCCCCATTCCTTTTTGGGATGTTTTTATTTCGCGAAAGATAAATGATTTATAAAAAAAATTTCTAGAAATGGTCGTTTGTATCACTTATAAAAATCAATAAAAGTAATTTTTTTATCATTCATGAAAATATTTAGACAAAATATAATGGATAATGAAAATATTTTTCTTTGACTAATTATTTCTAGTAGTATAAATAATTATTTTTACGAAAATATTTTCAAAGTATTTATCTTTTGTGAAACAAACAAACGATATGGATATGCTTACGATGAAGTCCCCATCATTTTCAAAATTCTCTATCGAGGAAAGAGGGAAAATGGGACCTGGTAGTCTAGTAGCCTATTTTCCACAAATCTGTCCCGACAACATCAATAAAGGGTTCCGATTTCTTGTATCTCTTGTCATTTGATGTTGATATTTATCAGTATATTAGAACGTGGAATGGAGTCAACTGATATTTTTATAGTTGATAATTCTTGTGGAGGGTAATCAAACTCATCTTTGCAATTAGAATAGCTGATAGTACAATTTATGATTGTAAGAAATTTCTCCAGTCCTTCCAATAAAGGACACAATGCAGCAAAAGGGATTTATGACTTGATTGTATTTTTTGAAAGTTATAAGATTCAATTGCACATTCGTGATAAATTTTAGAATTTAATTGCACTTTTTAAAAGTTTTAGAACTCAAATGCACTTTCGTAATAAATTTTATGGCTTCCGGTACACTTATCCCTTTGATAAAATTGATTCATTCCTCTTCATATGTAATCCAATGACAATTATGCAAGCGTTGAACGTGTGCCTCAACAACTGTAATAATAATGGCAAAAAATTTTTATTAGCCAAATATAATTTGTGAACATATTGTTAATACTAAATAATGTAAATCTAAAGTACGTTTAAGGATCAACTATAAATCATGATTACTAATTTTCAATCATAGTTAATAAAAATGAATAATCTGATTAATACTAATAACTACTAATTCAAATTCATTTTTTTAAAATCAATTAATTTAATATTCAATTATGATTATAAAAGTGTATCACTGTAATTTACATACATTGATATTAAAATCAATACAAATATGTACATTTTAAAATAAATTATTTTAATTTATTGATATACTCTCACTCAATACCAATCCCACAATATTTTTTACAACCAAATATAAGAATCCCATTTCCGTTTCGACAACTCTCCAAACAAAAAATATTGGAATTATCATTTTATTCAATTCTACTCTTTGCAAATTCCATTGTGGCGTACCAAATAGAACACATTAATAATCACGTGACCACGTCTTTCCAAAGAAACACATAATTTGATTTTGGTAAAAGAGGCTATATTAGTATGCGTCAGTGACGAAGCTAAGATTTAGGCCAAGGGGAGGCCTAAGTCATTTTTGAAATATAGAGTCAACAAAAGTTATTTTTCACTTGAGAGTAGTGAATAAACTTACACTAATGGTCTGTTTGTTTGAGGGAAAGTATTTTCCTGAAATCCATTTTCTAGACTTTCACCCGTTTAGTTCGCTAAAAATAATAAGTCAACCGAAAACACTTTCCGGTCAAGGAAGACATTCATGTATAAAATTAGAAAAATGAATTCCCTAATCTAAGAAGGTGAAAACACTTTCCAAAATTGCTCATCTTGAATTTATTACTATTTTGTTTTTTCTTTTTTCTTTTCTTTCTTTTTTTTATATTTTCTTTTTTATATTTTTGTTTCTTTCTCCTTCCTCCCACCACCGGTCACTGGCCTCGGTGAATGGCCACAAGCACGGGATGGTGAAATAAACGTATTTTGAAATCATTTTCCAAATGAGATCCAAACACCAAAAAACTTTTTCGATCACATATCACCAAACAAAGGAAAATTAATTATTTTCCAGGAAAATGATTTCCCAATAAACATTTTCCAAAAACGTTACGTTTATCGTGAAACCAACGCGGCTTGGGTGCATTCATTTTGCAGAAAATAAGTAATTTGGAAAACAGTTTTCAAAAAATGATTGCTTATATTATTGAGAAAAATAAATTAATGGAAACTTTTTTCATTGCCCATTAAAATTGTTCAGCATAGATTGTTATCAATGATGAAAATTTTTTCATTAAATTTTTTTCTAAACGATAGAAGCTATCACTTTTCGGAATTTTTTTTTTCCAAATTACTCATTTTCTATGAAATGAACGCACCCTAAGTGAACAGAAATAAGTACTTGCACCAGAAATTTGTTTTTATCTTGGTGACTCTTGAATCGACTTACATTAAATTTTAAAATCTATTCTTTAGCGAGAACTTCTACTAAAATATTCAATTGATGTTGGTTTTCATCGTTATTTAAGTAATAGTTTTGTACGAATGGAAAAGTTTACCTAAACATGTAGATTGCCACATGAGGCGTAGAAATAATGTCAATGAATAATCACAATTTCTTACAAGAAAAATAATACATATGAATAAAGAATAAAATAATTGTTAACCCATATTCGGTAACGATCTAAAATAATAAAATGCTAGATAAACTCTCTAATAAGGCATGACAAATCCAATTTGAATTCAATTATTCGATTTGCTTCTTTTAGATAGTATAAAATACTTTTTCTCTTAACTTCAAAATCAATTTTGTGAAAGTTTTAATATAGAAAACAATTGTTCTAGCTATTACTATTTTAATCCATGCAAAACTAGAAAACAGAGCACGCACTATACGTGAGCAATAAAAAAGGAATAAACTAATCCTTTTCCTATATTTAAAGGAAGAAAATCCATAGGAGCCCTTTTATAAAGTTCAAAATTTCATTATTTTCTTAACAGTTTACGTCTTTGACCTTTGAATACAATCTCTAATTGCAATTCAATTTAGGTAAATTGACATTGATTTTGATCGATTCTTTTTAAAAAAATTAATGATTTTTCCTTTTTATTTTGGCCGGGGGGGGGGGGTGGCGATTTACTTATAGTTGATTTTTTTCCTATATATCTATGGAGCTTATATACAAATTTTTTGGGACGGGGTGGTTGGCCGGTTTGTGTTTACAATATTCCGAAACTTGATAGTTGATAGGTTAATATTCTATCTACGAATCTTTCTGAGTAGACCTTTTGTATCAAATGTGACAGCCAAGGTGAACTCATAAGATTAATCGTTGCTGAAGTTTTGATGAAGCTGGATAAAAGAGACAAAAATCTGCCCCATCATTTAGTCGAAATTCTTGATTGTGTTGAAGATGTTATACGCCTGTTAGATGAAGGTTCTCTTGATGTAGGTTATCTAGTGATCAATAGTATGGGGGCATCGGTAAGACAACTCTTGCCAAGGTTGTCTTTAACCAAATTTATAGTCGATTTCATTGGTGTAAGTTTCTTTCGGACGTACGAGAAGCTTCAAAGGGTGGCAATGTCATTCATTGGCAGAAACAAGTTATATGGATTATAGCAAGTTATATGGATTAATGTTTACCTTTTTTAAGTTCCATTTCAAGTTTGATATGAGATATTTGTAGATAGTAGAAAGCGCAAAAGCTCTTCTCCTTTGATTCACTTGCTTTAAGGGGGAGACTTAAGTATGGTTGAAAGCACTTCGTGCCTTACTTTGCCTCAATTTTTTCAGTTTTCTTTTCGCTCCCCATTTCTTTATTTCATTGTCTCCTTTCATTCGTTTTTCTTACTGTCTCCCATTTTCCATTCACTTACATTTGTTTTTCTTATCTATTTCCAGAGAACTACTTTCGTTTTTAACAAATTCAAAGATATGGGCACGCCACCAAAAGATCTCGGATCAGGGAACGACAGAAACTCCTCTTTTGTAAAATCAAAACATAGATACAAATCCCAGTCTTATATATCAGGATTGGGAATGAATTGTAACACTCCAAATCGCAAGTCAAATTGAAGAGGCACTATAAAGCGATAGATAAGTGAGAACGATCCTAAATGGTGAATCTATACTGAGCTAATGCCAAGAATCTTGCACTTACCGTTGTTGCCCATAAACTTAGTACTAACCTCAATAGACTGATAATCCTTAAACCAGTCCCTATGTGATGTCATGTGGTGTATGCATCCAAAACCTATGATCCACTTATCAATAGTGAAACTGATAAGTACGCACAGAATGTAGATCTGACTAGCTTGTACGACATTCGCATGGCATTTCAATCTCTCTGCTTCATCCTTTCGAGAATGATGCAGAGTTCACTACTTCAGGAGATATATCATTCCTACTAAACATGGTATGATTTGTTTAGAGCGACTCTACTTCCAGAACTCGTTAGTTACGTTAACCAAAAGCTATCATCAAAATATCATAAGACATCAAAATAGCATTGGCTAGAGTTAACCTCACCTTTGAGAGCTCTACTTTACATCGAAATAGTTGAGCCATTTGCTACAAAAGAAAAGGACAATAGTTGAACTCCTGGATTTACGGTTTGAAGAGAAGTCGTGTTTTAGAGGAGTTGTGTATTATTTGTGGAGCATTGCTAGGATAACCGTGTCGTTACTTTTTATTGGTAACAGTGCAACCGTGGCCGCACATTTCATTCGTGGAAGGTGGGGCCACCGGTTGGAGAGGTAACTGCACTCAAGCAAAGAGGACAAATTCATTGGAAACAGATAAAGAAGTTTCCAAATTTCCAGCATAAAATAAGAGGCGGATGAGTCTCCGTCACTCTTGTAAGACTAACGTAGCTGTCATCTACTCTTCCGTTTTTTGTGTGCTCAAAAAAGTTGTCAGTAGTTTGATTTTTCCTCTTTCACTGCAATGGTTAATAAAGTAACTTCATGGGAAAATAGAATACTCACATTTGCCGAACCGGACAACTTCTTGGTGGTTTTAGAGAATGGTCACGTGTGATAATGTTGGAGTAAGTTGCAGAATATACGAGAGATCACGACCAAAATGGCAGCTAGGATAGAAAGGCAAAGGATCCGACAGAAGATATCAACTAGTGTTTTGAACTATACCAGTTTTTAGGCTAAATCGGTCAATTCGACCGAAAAGCAGTGGATTTAGTTTGTAAAATTAGTCCTGCCCTTTGTTTATGAAGTGATTTGACCATTTACATAGGGAAAAAAGCCATCACAAATTCCAAATATGTCAACTGTGATACATTTATCATAAACTTTTTTCTCTGACACCAAAAATCCCAACTTGTACATGTATGACATATTTAACCTCCGTTAAGGTTCTGTTAGTGAGCACTGTTAAAATTCTACCTATATGGACGCTAGAAAGCAAACGGTGTTTACATGACACTCACATAGCTTAAGTGAAATAAAAATGACACTGTTTCGGCTGAAAAATCATATGATGTAACATTGGCGGAGGGTAAATGTCTCACGTAAGTATCAGTTTGAAGTTTTTTAAGTCACAAGAAAAAATTTAGAGTGAATGTATCACAATAAACATAATTTAGGATTTCTTGTGACATTTTCCCTTTTACATTTGAATGCAACTATTTTTGTATACAGGCTTAACTTATCTCGCGAGAAAGTCCTGCTCACAAACTAAGTTCGGTAGAGAGACATTAAATGAAATCCAAAAATTCGAGGACACATCCAAAGTTGTTTGGAGGGGCAAGGCTCTCCCAGACTCCATCCTTGTAAACAAATTCACTAGACAAAGAATATGAGATGTTTGAATATATTTAAGGAAAAAGTATCCAAAAACCTCAAATCATACTCACTATGACACATTTACCTTACACTTTTTTCTGATACAAAAAATTTCAAACTTGTATCTGTCACGCCTCGGACCTTAACGGGCTCGCGACACCCCTACGGCAGTCGTATCGAACGCGACGTCCTAGGACACGTCGCCAATCCAAACGGAATACCCACATGATTACGTAAGTGGAAGCGAAATAAAACGACCCAGACAAAAGACAAACTGAGGAATAGCACAAAACAATAATTTCACAACAATGGAAAATAGTCAAACATTAGCCTCCTAGGGTTACATCCACCACCATCATCAAACAGGGACAGGTGGTAGGGTAAGCTAGCTAGCTGCACAAAAAGGGCTCTACCAAAAAGCTTCCAAGCCCAGCATCCAAATGCTCTTATGGTACCCAATCTGAATCGGACCCTGAAGACTCTGATTCTATGCTAGAGTTGATCTCGATCAGCTCTTCCTTGTGCTCGGACTCCAAGGGCTCTAGCACGGGCTCTGGCTCTGGCTCGGGCTCTTCAAATTCCTCATCGAGCTCGAGATCCTCAAGTGCTATAGGTCCTGGCACGGGCTTGGGTTCGAGACCAGGGGTCTCCGGGGGATCTTCAGCGTCCAGAACCTCACCATCAGGAGCATATACGTCCCTGAGCTCCCAATCCACGGCATCCTCATTGCAGTGCTGCTGTCCCTCAAAACCCCGGATTGGGTCAACTAGCTCCAACCCATCACGATAGAACCTGGCTAGGTAAGTGTGGCGCTGCAAGTCCTCCAAGCCCACATCTACCCAGACTGTAGTAAGGTGCCTAATGTAAGTCTGATTTGGACATACCAGGTACTCGGTCTCCTCATGCACCATATGCATAGAAACCCCAAAATGCTGAGGTTGCGGCATGATCAAGATCGGGGTTGGGGATCTGAAATAGTGTACACTACAGCAATGAGAATAAATCTCAATAAGCAAACAATCTATACCCCAACTAGGCCAATGCCTACTCAGACGAGTCCCGGCATGCAATCTAGCAACCGACATAATAAAATTAGCATGCACACTTACCTCGCCTCAAATGACCCGCCAACTCCGCACATTAGTCACATCACAATAATGCAATAATAGATCAAAAACATAATATAAACACCCGAGCATCATAACTACGTACATTCACCCAATTCAACCAAACACATTTCGCATACGTGGCCAACCAACTATCCACGACCCACGTCAACACACCTCAGGTCCATTCTTACAGCCCGCGTCAACATGCCTCAAGCTCAGCCCTCCGATCAATCCGAGCTTAGTTCCACGTAATCACGCCTCAGGACATTTCTCTCGACCCGCGTAACCACGCCTCAGGTCATTTCTTGCCTTTTTAACTAGACCCACATAACCACGCCTCAGGTTGGCAACCCTCCAATCAATCCGAGCTTAGCCCTGCGTAATCACGCCTCAGGACATTTCTTTCGACCCATATAACCATGCCTCATGTCATTTCTTACCTTTCTAGCCACACCCGCGTAACCACGCCTCAGGTTGGCAGCCCTCCGATCAATCTGGGCTCAGTCCCACGTAACCACGCCTCAGGACATTTCTTTCGACCCGCGTAACCACGCCTCAGGTCATTTCTTGCCTTTCTAGCTACACCCGCATAACTACGCCTCAGATTGGCAACCCTCCAATCAATCCGGACTTAGTCCCGCATAACCACGCCTTAGGACATTTCTTTCGACCCGCATAACCACGCCTCAGGTCATTTCTTGCCTTTCTAGCTGCACCCGCATAACTACGCCTCAGGTTGGCAGCCCTCCAATCAATCCGGGCTTAGTCCCGCATAACCACACCTCAGAACATTTCTCATGCACATACGCCACAACATAATTCACCAATACTAATATAACACATTATACTATTCAAATCCGAGTCGTGCTCACCACATTAGCCCCACCAATCCGACCTCCAAGTCAGCCACATTCAAACACCCATTTCACCCACAAACGCCACTACAATTTAGTCATTAAACCCATCTTGATTGATCACTAATTTAGCACAAAATCACCACCACAATAAACCACAAAACAATCATATGCAATTAACTAATCCGTACCTAATTTAATCACTAAACGAACACTAATCACCCCTAAACAATTATAATAATACCCAAGGTACTAGGTAGGGTTTAAAGAGTCACTTACTTAGGTTTTGCCCAAGGGAAATCGGCAAGAGGCCAAAATGGCCTGGAGGAACAGTGACAAGCTCAGTGTGACACGGGTGGAATAGGCAAGGTGGCCGACCATGGCTTGGCACAGTCCTCGACCACGGCCGGGCGAGCGGCCAGATAGCGGGCGAGGCTGGGCAGCGCCGGGCAACACAAGCACAGCCTAGGCAGCGGCCAGGCGAGCTTGGCCACGGCCAGGCGAGCGGGCTAGGTGGACGGGCGATGGGCTCGACCACGGTCCGAACAGTCCGGCCAAGGCAGGGCCAACGGCCGACGAGCTCAACCACGACCTAAGCAGGCAGCCGATGAGCTACGACGGCGATGACGAATGGGTAAGCATATTGGCATGCAAGTTAGCCGGCGAGCTAGGCAGCACGGTGACGAGTGATGGTGGCAGCGAAGGGGAAGGAGTAAGAAGAAGAAAGAAGAAGAAGAAAGAAAGAAGAAAGAAGAAGAAGAAAGAAAGAAAGAAAAATGAGGAGAGAGATAGAGGTCTGCATGGGGAGATGGGGGAGGGGACGTGCTCGGAGGGGACGCGTGGCAGAGGAGAGAGAGAGAGAGAGAGAGTCAACCCACCAGTGCGATCCAACGGCCCACGTTCAAACTCGAAGTCGATCCAACGGTCCACAAAAAATCCTAATTATAAATTAGGAAAAAGGGCCAAAAGACACTGAATAAAATAAACCTAGGCGGAGGTCTACTGGTCAAAATCCGTACCCAATCCAAATTTTACTTTTCTCCAATTCCAAAAAGTATTGATACTGGCCACAATAATATCGTCACCGTCCAATTAAATTCGTTACGAAACTCCGAGAAATTCAACATCAAAGTTCGGGCTCTAAATAATAGCTAAATTCGATCACGTGCGATTTTAGCGAAATCTCAAATTTAAAAATATCCCCAGAGTGATCAGTTCTGGGCGACATTTAACTATAAGCGCACCGACGAAATACACGTTTTATAAATCCAAAAAATGGATCGAAATTCGAAATATCACAACTCTTCCCCACTTACAAAAATTTTATCCTCGAAATTTACAACTCAACCTAATTATTCGAACAAATGAGGGTATTGATGCCGTTTCAACTCTTCGTTTTCCCATATCGCACCTTCGATTCCATGATGCTCCCAAATTACTTTGACCATCGAAATTGTCTTGTTATGCAACACTCGTTTCATTCTGTCCTCAATCCTTACTGGCTTTTTTATGTACGACACTCTATCGTCCAAGTCTATTTCTTCATAATTCAGCACGTGGTTCGGATCCAATTCGTATTTTCTTAACATAGATACGTGAAATATATTGTGAACTTGGGACAAATTCGGCGGTAGTGTGAGACAATAGGCCAAAGTATCAATTCTCTCTAAGATCTAAAATGGACTCACGTACCTCGGGCTCAACTTCCCTTTCTTGCCAAACCGTGACAATTCTCTCATCAATGATACTTTGAGAACGTGGTCCCCCACTTGAAATTCCAAATGCTTACGTCTCCGATCTACATAATTCTTTTGGCGTCTCTGAGCAATCTTAAGCCTATCCCAAATCACCTTGACTATTTCGACTGATTGCTGAACTAACTCTGGACCCGTGATGCTCCTCTCATCAACTTCATCCCAACAAACCGGCGTTCTGCAAGCTCTGCCATACAGCGCTTCAAATAATGCCATTTTGATACTCTGTTGATAGCTATTGTTGTAGGCAAACTCAACCAGATGCAACTGTTCCTCCCAACTACCCTTAAAATCCAATATGCATGCCTATAGTATATCTTCTAAAGTCTAAATCGTCCTTTTAGACTAACCATCCGTTTGGGGATGATAAACCGTGCTAAATTATAACTTTGTTCTTAATGCCGTATGAAACTTTTCCAAAAAGCGACAGTCAACTTAGGGTCACGGTATGAAGTAATCGTTATCGGCACTTCATGAAGATGGACTATTTATCGCACGTATATCTCGACATGCCTTTTCAAGGTGAAGTCCTTTTGCACCGACAGTAATGTGCTAACTTTTTCAATCGGTCGACTACCACCCAAATTGAATCATGACCCCTCTGGCTTCTCGGTAATCCCATTACAAAGTCTATTGTGACGTATTCCCACTTCCACTCAGGGATTTCTAATGGCTACAATATTCCACCTGGCTTACAATGTTGCGCTTTCACTTGTTGGCATGTTAAATACTTAGCCATGCACTTGGCTACATCCACTTTCATGCCGTTCCACCAATAATGCTGTCACAAGTTCTGATACATCTTCATACTACCCAGGTGAATATTGTAATTACTACGATGAGCTTCTGACAAAGTCTCCTCTTTCAGTTCTGCATCATCGGGCACACACAACCGTCCACGGTACTTCAGAATCCCATCCTCAGGTACCTGAAAGTCAGATTTCCTTTTTGTGACATCCATTTCTAAAACCTTCTGAATCTCTGGGTCCGTCGATTGTAAAGTCTTAATCTTAGTCTTGATTTTTGATTCAATCCTCAATGCGATAAGCTGACATGAGACATGACTCACTTCAAACTTAAACTCCTAATCCCGAACTCCCTCCAACAGAGTCCATTCCTTGGCCATCATGTGCGCGATGCTCGATTTCTAGCTCAGTGCATTCGCTACTTTATTAGCTTTACAAGGGTGATACAAAAATATCGCAGTTATAGTCCTTAAGGAGTTCCATCCAACGATGCTGTCTCATATTTAATTCCTTTTGGGGGAATAACTACCTTAGACTTTAATGGTCCGTATAAATTTGAAATTTCTCCCCACATAAGTAGTGTCTTCAAATCTTAAGAGCGAAGATAATCGCGGCCAATTTCAAGTCGTGAGTCTGATGATTCAGCTCATGTGGTATCAATTGTCGCGATGTGTATGTCACTACTCTTCCGTGTTGCATTAGCACGCATCCCAATCCCCTTAGCGACGCGTTCCTGTAGATCTCATATCCTCCCGGACCTGATGGGATTATCAACATTGACACGGTCATCAATCTTTGCTTTAGCTCTTGGAAACTCTTTTCACACTTATCCGTCCATTCAAATTTCGTCTCCTTCTTTAATAATCGCGTCAACGGTGTCGCTAATGCTGAAAACCTTTCCACGAAGTGTCTGTAATAACCTGCCAGACCCAAGAAGCTCTGAACCTCAATTACTATTGTCGGCCTCAGCCAATTCATGATGGCTTCGATCTTCGACGGATCCACTGCAATTCCTTTCTCGGATACCACATATCCTAAAAACACTGCACGATGAAGCCAGAATTCACACTTACTGAACTTAGCATAAAGTGCATGTTCCCTTAAAGTCCGTAGAACCTTTTCCAAATGTATCTCATGTTTGGCGAAACTCTTTGAATATATCAAGATATCGTCTATGAACACGTTTACAAACTGATCCAGAAATTCTTTGAATACCCTATTCATTAACTCCATAAAGGTTGCAGGGGCGTTAGTCGATCCAAATGGCATCACTGTAAACTCGTAGTGCCTGTATCTTGTCTTGAATGCCGTCTTCGGTACGTCCTCCTTCTTAATCCTCAGTTCGTGATAATCCGTCCTCAAGTCGATCTTAGAAAATATCGATGCTCCTTGCAACTGATCAAACAAGTCGTCTATCCTTGTTAGTGGGTACTTATTCTTAATAGTCACCTAATTTAACTGTCTAAAATCAATGCACAACCTCAAAGACCCATTCTTCTTTCTCACGAATAACACTGGCGTTCTCCATGGAGATACACTTAGGCGAATAAAGCCCTTATCTAGTAACTCTTGCATCTGAACTTTCAATTCCTTCAATTCTGACAACGACATATTATAGGGCGCTTTCGAGATCGATTTCGTATCGAGGGCCAACTCAATCACAAACTCTACTTTTCTATGAGGTGGCAATCCCGGCAATTCCTGAGGAAAGACATTGGAGAAATTGCGCACCACGGCTATGTCTTCTAGCCTTAGCTCTTTAGCCGTCAAATCAACTACAATCACTAGAAATCCTTGGTACCCTTCATCTAACAGCTTAGTCACCTCAAGCGACAAGATCTAAGGGATCGAGGTTACTCATCGGTTTCCCACAAATTCGAATCTAGGATGTCCAACCGGATTAAATTGGATATCGTGACCGCGATCAAGGTTACTCCTCGGTTTTCTACAAATTCGAATCTAGGATATCCAACCGGATTAAATTGGATACCGTGACCGCGAAGGAATTTTACCTGCATCATTCGATGATTAAGCGAGATTATCGATGTGATTTGCGCCCCAAGGGTTATTCCTTGACACTTTCTCTTCCTCCTGGTGCTCTTGGATTCGCCGGAACAGGTCTCAATGCGCTGGAAAAGGCCTGATTTCAGGCCTTAATGATCAGCCAATCGTCGGTTGTTTCAGGTGAGGAGGTTTGCTGCCTCAACCGATTTGCCGGTGCTTTTCTGGCCGAAAAGGCACCGATCGCTCGGCTAAGAGAACCTTAACTCACGTTCTATCTAGTTTTCTCTCTTTTTTCACCTTTTCTCTCTCTTCCTTCTCCTCGGCAATTCATCGGATAGGTTCCCTCTTTCCCTTTTCGTTTTTCTTCATTTTTTGTTGATTAATTTTGCGCTCAAAATTGGTTGGAACCAACTTCCGATCGGTTAAGGTGGTTAACTGGTGCCTGCTGGACATTTTTTAGCTGGCCCAGTCGATTTCCACATGCCAAAAATAGCTAAAAATGATAGGTAAAGTCTCGGGTTTAATCCGATTTTCTAGGTTTAGTGCACACTTTAGCAATCTGGGTGAAGAAGATGACCTACCCGGGTCGGGTCGGGTTGACCCGACCAACCTAACAGACCCAGGTAGGTCTAAATTCGTCAATTCAAATCGACTTTGACCCAATTTTCCAAATTTAATCCCAAAATTGAATTTCCCATCATGTTCCGAACCCAAATATATAATTTGCCCCAATTTTTATTACAATTGTGCCCAAAATTTTCTCATTTTTATATTCAGGTTAATAGGGTTTTGTTTAATTCGATGTCTTAATGACCTGATTAGGCAAAAACGATGCCAAAATTGAATTACCCACACCTAATTAACCCTAGAAATGATGTTCTCATATTTCGAAAATTTCATATTGAGCACGATTCCCAATTTGGGTTCAAAATTCTTAATTTTCAATCAAATTTTGGGAATTTTTTATTTTTATGTCAAATTGTGCAATTGGACTGACCATTATGCAATTCAAGGTCCTAGAATCAATTGTTGTGAAGACAGTATGACTTCAAAATGACTAGAAAAAAATTTAATTTCTTTTTTGGTTCAATTCGAGTTTAATTTTACCCAATTTTGGGAAAAACAAATACCCGATTGATATTTTTAAAAATTGACAATGTATTCATGAAATTGGATTTAAAATAAGACTAATGACTATTTTTATGGAATTTTCTGATTCCATTCGCTATTTTTCTTTATTTTCTCGCTTATTTTGACTAAAAGAAATTAAGGAAAAATGCTAAAAAATGCTAAAAAATTATTTTTTGGTTTAGAAATAGGTGTCTAGGCTTGGCCAAGATTCTTAGACCTAATTTTGAAGATTTTGAAAATTTAGAAAAAATGAGCTAAAAATTAGGTGTCTACATGCTTATGTAATCATGATCTCAAAATCATTTGCCTAACATGCGGGTCACGGTCAAGGGCACGTGGTTCAGTTCGCCATGCCAAGCGCCGGTTCAGAGCCTAACTTGGCTTGGATCTGCACACCTCAATATAAACCTGCACCAAGCCGAACTTGTCCCGTGATGCCACAACATAAGTACGAGGCCATACGACACCCCATTTTGTGACTCGAACGTGCCTTGACTTACGATTATGAAGCAAAACAAGAAGTATTCATGCAAACATCGAACATCACAAATACGGTCACTACTCGAGCCAAACTCGTAACACTACTTCCTATCCTCTTACAAATCAACAAGCATGGATGAGAACATCAAGAATGGTAACAAGCAATGCGTGTAAAATCGAGACAAACAACAACACTCAAGTCTCAACAAAGGCTCGAGTGAGAACTCAAGCCAACAACGCATCATAACTTCCTATTCCAAAATTAAGAAATCCACTTACTTGTCGCGTTCCAACCACATAACATACTGCTTTATCCAAGTGTTAGGAAATTTACTTACCTATAATCACAAGAAAACATCTACGGTGGTTGGTGGCGACAAATGGCAAGAGAGAGATAGAAGTGTTTGGCGTGAGGGTGAGAGATGAGAGATAGGCGAGGAAGTGGTGTGGCAAGGGGGGAAACTAAGCCTAGTTATAGGTAAGTCAACTTGTTTCCCACGCTTAATCATGAAGAAAAGACAAATGACATACTAAAATAGCCCCTAAAGTCAAGTGCTATCATGACTATGATCTAGAAAATCTTGATCATTAATGACATTAATGGAGGAGAGCCAAAATGAAATAATGAAACAATCTAGCAAATCTTAACAATTAATAGCTCTCTCTCTCTTTCCCTCCTTCTCTCTCTCGGCTCCCTCTCGGTTTCCCCCTTCTTGGCCGACTTCCTCATTTGTTTTTAGCTCATTATTGGTGACAATGAATCACCATGCTCCAATAATGAGGGTGGACACTTTAGCTATTGAGCAATTATGGAGGGGGACACCTAAACATGACTTAATATTAGTGGCTTCAACAAGAAGAATTGGCCCTCGACTTGGTCAATTTCGTTTTCATATCTCCTCCCTTCGTGTGACCTCCAATCAAAGCTTAGCATAGCTCATTTGAAAGCTCAGAATGAGCACATTAAATTACCAAAAGATATCAAGTCGAGATTCCAACTTTCTCATATAAAAAAAGATAAATCTTTGAAATCTGACAAAACCGGCAGTGTCACGCCCCGGACCCTACCAAGCTCGCGACACCCCTCCATGGTCGTATTTCGACTGCAACGTCCTAAGACTCTTCGCCAACCCATACGAACATCAAAACATAAAGAGCAAGCAGAAACGATTAAAAGCACCCAGACAAGATTAAAGACCAAGAGTAGTAGAAAAAATACTTGAACATTCAACAACGTACTTCATTCAATGGCACGTACTTACAAAATCCAACCTTACATACAAAAGGTCACTAGAGTTAAAACCACCATTATGAAAAAGGGATAAGTGATCGGGTAGCTAGGCTAGCTATACAAAAAGGGTTCACCAACTCCATGGGCTCCTCTTTAGGATCTTGCTCCACCGGCTCTTCCTCAGGATCTCAAAATGTTGTGACGGACCATTCATGGTCGGGGTCGGGGTTCTGAAATAGTTATATAATAATCATGAGAACGAGTCTCAATAAGCAACACCCTATACCCTACCTAGGTTAACACGTACCTCCAGACAAATAAAATAACACCCAACACATTCAATCAACATGCAATAACATTCAAAGGCACTCTCTAGCCTTACCTCGATGCATATATATCCCTACACGTCAGTAGGATCGCAATAACATAACCAACTTCTCAATACACATGCACTCCAAGATACAATCAATTTCCTACACATACATCCATAATAACATTCCAACCTATTCCAATCTCAATCTCTACACATGCTCACATCTTTCAACTTTCGACACACAAGTGTCCACCCCGATCAACACCGACCCACGTAACACTCCTCAGGCCCACCTCATCGTACGACACGCATCAAGTTTACGGCACTCCGGTTTATCCGAGCATTATCTCGCGTAACACGCCTCAAGACAAATCCAATTCCTCGCGTAAACACGTCTCAAGGATTATAGGATCAAACGTACATCCTTATTCAATTTCATGTCTTTCCCCACGTCAACATGCCTTAGGGCCTATCGATCATACACGATACATATCTCATTCCCTTCACACAACATCTACATGCCCTAATCACACACAAACATGCTCAATTCTAAATCAACAACTCAGCCCAACCAATCCATTCATAAGGGCAGTAATGTAGCTCAACCATATCACCCAATCATTCCAACATCTTTCAATCTACAGTTCAAGCTATACACTCAATGGCATAAATCCACACATCCCAATATTCAACTCTGCCATCAAGCACCACAATATTCAACTCAGCCACCAAACACCACAACTCAGCCACAAGAGTCAAAGAAAACTAAATATACAAAATCGGGGCAAATTTGAGCCAATACATAGTTATGAAATTCCTTTTAACATAAATAGTAATTCAATTCCAAAAATTATGCATTTCGGATATGTCTTAGACAACATCCTGATGAACATTTTTCATGAGAACACAAAACCCAGTTCTGCCTAGAACCACCTCGTTTTGTTACCCAAATTCAGACATAAAATATTTCACTCAAACTGGCCATCCGGCTTTCAAAATGCATTTCAAACAGTAACCAAATCTCCTTAGAAAGCCTTGAAATTTTTATATGGCATAGCCACAAATGTCCCCAACAATTTTTGTAGGAAGTATTTTGAAAATAGGTCTGAAAAAATTTATAAAAATTCGAACAGACCCGAAGGTCGGAGGAATAGTGTTTTCGGCAAACTAATTTCGGTCCAAAGATGGACTTATGAATGGCCTCAAATGACTTTCAAAAATTTCCAAATTACATTATGTTATACTTCAAGATGTTTTGAACAACTTTCATGAAGGACATTACCCTAGATTTGACCCACACAGGTCTCGACAAAAATAGCAAAACTCGACGACACAGTAGTAACGAAATTCAGGAACACAACCAACAAGCAAATCTACTTGTCTAGCCCTTAAACCAACTAACCACAACTACTAATCAACCCCTAATAAGCCCATTGGTAACCCTTTAGCTTAGATAAGGTTTAGAATGCCACTTATTAGGGAAAAACCTAAGCAAATCCAAGCTAAGCAAGTAGCAACGGCTCCGGCGAATCAGCAATAAGGGCGGACAGCGGTTCCAATGAAGATGGGCTGAGACGGTGGCTGGCTAAGGCAGAGCAAGCAGCTACTCACGCAAGGGGGAGGAGGAGGAGCCAGCCGAGAGAGATGAAGGAGAGAGTGTGTAAGAGGAGAATTTTTATCAAATGGCGAAGAGAGAGAGAAAGATAAGCCTTTTAACCCCACTATAAACCCCAATACCAACCCGACTATCTCATCCAATTGATCACATTGCATCTTGTTGGGCAAAACAAGATCCTAGGGTTCACAAAATTCCTCCCAACCAATTACCCAAAATAATAAATGGCAAGCAAAAAAAATATGCAAGGAGAGAGGGGCACAATGGTCCTCTAGCTTCGGCCATTGGAGGGAAATTGCCAATTTCCAAATTGCCCTCCAACCCTTCAAAGGAATTCAAATATCCCAAGGGTAAAATGGTCTTTCTTCAATACCTGGTCTAAATTTTACTTTTCTAATAAATCCAATAAACCTTAAGGTTATCCACGCTTATGTGATGTCGTCCAAATAAATTAGTCATGACACTTCAAGAAATTCGACATCCAAGTTCGGATTCAAATGACGGTCATTTTCACTCAAACGCTACTTTAATGTATCTCTGACTAACAAGCGGCTTTTTAGGGTTTACGCATATCGACCTGCGGTTACTCAAGTCATGGAGACCACGATCATCAACGAAAGTCGACTTATGGTCGAGTTCTTAGGTCCATGTATATTTTCCTAGGTAGCCATTCTCTAAAAGTTAGTATATCGAGAATGATCAGTTACAGGCAAGATTTAACTACAAATGCATTGAAGAATATACCCATTTCATTTATCCCAAAAGTAGGTCAAAATTTAGAATGTCACGGGCAGTTTTTGCACTATTCTAGAAATCAGGCTTACAACCATAGTAAATGAACTTAGAAAATTCTCAAATTTGAATATGTCATATAAAGACCTTAACAAACATTTTCCATGAAGAACATAAGATCTTAATCTTTCTATAAACACAGCTTTTAGTAGCTTAAAAACAAACTAAAATCGGTTTTCCGGAACAAAATCTTTGCTTCTAAATGTAAGCTATTTCCAGAATCCAAATCATATCCAAAAATTCTCAAATTTATACATGTTATATAGAAAGAAGTTCTCAACAACTTTTGTGGAGGAAGTTTGTTCGAATTCGGCCTAGAAAAGTTTGTAGAAAATTGAGAAAGTATGAACATCACAGAAACATCCACTCTAGGTAGTTTTACACGGTTCGAAAATTAGGCTATCGTACTATTCATATCAAGTCCAAAAATTCTGAAATTAAAGTATGTAAAATTTCAAGATGTTTGGAGAGACTTTTAAAGGGAAGTGTTTGGAAATTTGGATTACAAAAGTCTCCACAGAAATAACAAAACGAAAAGGGCACAGAGTATCTGAATCTGGGTTTTCCAGAACAAGAATAAAATTGGCTCCAATTAGAAAACCACCAAACTTAAACCATAGCCATTACCCAGAGACTAAAATTGAGAATGTTACACAACAAGCCTCCCTTTTGACCGGTTCACAGTGCCTTCTGCAATATGTGAACTAAAATACCTGTCAAGTCTAAAGCTAGAGGATTAGTGTATACGAGAGCTTCATCCATCTATTGGAGAGATGGCGGGTTTGACATGCTTGTCTTTAAGGGGTTATCATCGGCTTAGAAAGCTTCCAGAATCCATTGGGAAATTGAGATCATTGCTCCTATTGAATTTGCTCCACACAAGAATAAAAGAGTTACCCAATTCTATTGGAGATCTCAAAAGGTTGTAGGAAATGAATTTTGGATTCACTCAAATTAGGGAGCTACCAAGTTCCATTGGAGGACTAAAATCATTGCTCGGCTTGAACTTGTATCATATAAAGATTACAGAATTGCCTGCTTCTATTGAATATTTTAAAAGGCTTAAGTGCTTATTTATGGCTGGGAGTAAGAAAAAAGAGTTACTGAAGGCCATAGGTAAGTTGGAGAATCTTAAAGTGTTGGAATCCCGCAATTGTAAAAATCTTGGCGGGGAAATCCCAAGTGAGATTGGGCAAGTGTCCTTTTTGGACGTGCTAGACGTATCAGTTAGCAAGGTGAAGAGAGTGCCAACCACCACTAATAAGCTATCTCATCTTCAAGAACTTCATTTCGGAGATTGTCATAAGCTTCAAAGGTTGCCAGAACTTCTTGCAAGCCTAAAAGTTCTCTGTTTCGAAGCGGGGACTACGCTTGGCACCCCTGGACAAACTTCATCCAACTGGATGGGGAAGCCTGCAAAAATGGAGGATTGGAATATCACATGGCCTCCTCAGCTTTGGGCATTTAGCATATATAGTGATGATCCTCGATCTCTCAGAAGGCTTCCTTCCAGTTTTTCTCTTTTGGAATTAAGAGATGTCCAATCACCAATAGAACAACCATTCTTTTCCAACTTGAGATATTTGAAACATTTGTCCAGGTTAACACTCTTTAGATGTTGGTTGAAAGAAATCAGTTTAGTCAGTTAGAGATTCTCCATCGTGGTTGAATCTGAATCCTGAGTGAGGCTATTGGGCCTATCAAGCTTAGGAAACCTCGAAGAGTTGACAGTGAGGAGTTGCTCAGAGCTAATCGAGATTCAAGATTTGGTGAATTGCAATCATTGAAGGAATTATTAATTAGGAAATGCAACTCCATAGAAAGGTTGCCTGATGATGTGGACATTGAACCCTATCTAGAAAGAGGTGTTAGGAACCCGTTGTTCTATCCGCTAGACCCGATCACTCGAGCGAGAGCGAAGAAATTCAAACAAGCTGTCGGCATCATGGTTCAAGATATTTGGAATGAAGATAATCTAGATTCGAAACTTAAAGATTCTAAAGCTCCTTGGCGCAATATGATTGCTTTTAGTCCAACGAATTCCGAAGGAGCTTAGAATTGACGAACTCCAAATTGGCTCAAATTTGGATGAACGCTTGGAAACGGGCCGCTGATCAATACTCACTACTTCAGTAGTGAATGATGACGTTTTTTAGCTATTTGGAGTCGTTTAGATGAACTTTTAGGCCTTTTTCTATTTTTGGACGAATTTTTAATAATTAAGGTTATTTTTGTAATTTTAATCTTAGTAGGATTAGGATTAGGGTTAGCACCCTATATAAGGTTACTTATAGATTTCTGAGGGAGGCAGAATTTTATATAGAAAAGTTTTCTTCTTGAGTTTTCTTAAGGACTAGATCTTATCAAGGCTCCCTTGTAGCGATCGAATTTAACTTATCAAGCAAGATCACGAATTCTCTTATTCGTAGCGTTATAGCGTGAATGGGTTGACACAGGTTCGTTAACAGGTCGCGTTCATACCGAGATTACCAATCACAGGTTCGATTGGGGGTCGAGGTCAGCAATTCATAACTCACAGATCTTCGTAGAATGATCATATTTCGCACAGATTCATATCTAGTATCAGAGTTGGTTTTACAAGGTTTACTTATCCTACTTTTACTGCTTTTCGTTCATCAATCTAGGGTTTATAGAATTAGGGTTTCGTTATTAATCGAATTAGGATTTTAAATTTGTTCTTACTGTGATTTCAATTTTGATTTAGGGTTTTTGGTCCTAGTTGTTTTTTTTCTTTATATATTGTACTTGAGTTAGTAAAAAAAAGCAAAAAAAAGCAAAAAAAAAGAGCAAAGAAAAAAAAAAGAGGCAAAAAAAGCAAAAGGAAAAAAAATTCAAGAGGACGACTCGTTTCTTTTTTTTTATCATTGATAGTTGGACTGTATAGAAAAAAAATATTTCAGTAGCAGAAATTGAATATGAATCCGAATCTCGCAAAAATTTGCTGAATTGCTGAGTTGAGCAGTATATTGCTGAATTTGATCTTGTTTGGTGGTTTATCGATTGTTATGAGGAGCTTGTGAGACTGGATTCAAGTTTGGAAAAAGAACTTACTAGAAGGAAACGAGAGATAAAAGGCAAAAGTGTGTGAGTTTAATTGAGGGAAGAAAAAGCCGAAATTGAGTTAAACACGAAAGGAGTGACAAACACTTTGAGCGGAAAACATGAGGGAGTGACTAGTGAGATTTCTTTTATCTCTAACATTTTCTTGCAGGTTTAAAAAAAATGTCAAGCTCAAGCTAGGGAAGTATGAATCAAAGGGAGGATCGCACTCATCCAAGGGATGATGCGATTCTAGCAGGCATCCAGCAATTGAGTTTACAAATTGAAGCACTTAGCAACTGAGTTGCAAGATGTGATATGAGACTTGAAGATGACCGAGAGCCACCACGAGGGAGGCCACAAAATCAGCAAGAGGAGCCTAGGACACAACCTAGATGGCAACGGCAATTTGATGATGCATATGTGTCCGATACAGAAGATGATCGAGATGGCAGGTTTAAGAGGAGAAACGGACGCCGAGGATTTACACATCGAAAAGACGATGAACTTGGCAACATCAAGATGAAGATTCCATCTTTCCAAGGAAAGAATGATCCTGATGCGTATCTAGAATGAGAGAAACGGATGGAGACAGCATTTGATTGCTAGTGATATTCGGAGCTCAAAAAGGTAAAAATTACAGCTGTTGAATTCACTAATTATGCTATAATTTGATGGGATCAACTTGTGACTAGCAGGAGACGCAATGGTGAAAGACCAATAGAAACGTGGGATGCGATGAAAGCAGTGATGAGGAGGCGCTTTATACCTAATCATTGCCACAAAGACTTGTTCCATAAGCTATAAAATCTTACACAAGGTAATAGGAGTGTGGAAGAATACCATAAAGAGATGGATATTGCTATGATCCGTGCCAATGTGGTGGAAGACCGTGAGGCCACAATGTTATGATTTTTGTGTGGTTTGAGCCGAGATATAGCAAGGGTAGTAGAGCTGCAACACTACGTTAAATTGGAGGAATTAGTGGACAAAGCCATCAAAGTTGAGCGGCAATTGAAGTTGGATCGAAATTACAAGAGTGGTAGAGGTTCAAACTCGAATTTGAAGTCTAATTAGAAGAGAGACGAGAAGCTGAATTGGAAGGGAAACAATATCAAGACTGAAACTTTGAAGGAGAAGGAGAAGGAGAAGGATGGCAAAGTTGTTTCGAATCCGGGTTCAAGTAAAACTGAAAATCCTAACACTAAGACTCGTAATATTAAATGTTTTAAGTATTTGGGCAGGGGTCATATGGCAAATCAGTGCCCTAATAGGAGGGTGATGGTCATGATTGGACATAATGATGTTGAATCAGATAGTGAGAGGGAGGAAGAGGATGATGACATGCCACCATTAGAAGATTGTAGTGATGTTAAGATGACAATAAAGGGTGAATTGATGGTGGCTAGGCGTTCTCTTAGTGTTCAAGTCAAAGAGGAGGAGCATCACCAACAACGCGATAACTTGTTTCATACAAGATGCTTGGTGATTGGTAAGATTTGTAGCTTGATTGTTGATGGAGATAGTTGTACAAATGTAGCAAGTTGTACCATGGTGAAGAAGTTGGGATTGAAGACTACAAAGCATCCAAGACCATATAGATTGTAGTGGTTGAATGATAGTGATGAAGTAAAAGTATCGAAGCAAGTCCGAGTTCCATTTGAGATAGGGCGATATAAGGATGAGGTGATGTGTGATGTTATACCTATGCAAGCATGGCATCTTTTGCTTGGTAGGCCATGGCAGTATGATCGAAAGGTACATCATGACGGGTAAACTAACCGATATTCATTGGTGATGAATCAGAAGACATACACATTGGTGCCAATGACACCTACTGAGGTGTATGAAGATCAATTGAAACTACAACGTGAGGCTAAGAGAGAGAGAGAGAAAAAAAGTGATAAAATTGAGGGCATGCGTGGAAACTCTGAAACACAAGTAAAAGGAGAGGAAGAAAAGAGTAGAGTGGTAAAAACCGAGAGAAAAGGAGAGAGAAAAGAAAAGAGAGAAAAGAATTTTTATGCAAAATCGAGTGAAGTGAGGAGAGCTTTGATTATGGACCGACCGATACTTGTACTTTTGTACAAAGAGGCACTGTTTACTACTAACGAACTTGATCCAAATTTGCCAAGTTCTATCGTATCTTTATTGTAGGAATTTGAAGATGTCTTTCCTGATGAACTTCCTAGAGGTTTACCATCGATTCAAGGTATAGAGCATCAAATCGATTTGATTCCTGCTGCACCATTGCCTAACTGACCCGCATATCGAAGCAATCCTGAAGAGACAAATGAACTTCAGCAGCAAGTTAGCGAATTACTAAAGCAAGGATACGTGAAAGAGTCTCTTAGCCCGTGTGTTGTTCCTGTTTTGTTGGGGCCAAAGAAGAATGGGTCGTGGCAAATGTGTGTTGATTGCCGAGCAATCAATAACATAACGGTAAAGTATCGATATCCTATTCCTAGGTTAGATGACATGTTGGATAAATTGCATGGAACTTGCATATTTACTAAAATTGATATGAAAAGTGATTATCATCAAATTAGAATGAAAAAGGGGGATGAATGGAAAACTGCATTTAAAACCAAAAACGGGTTATATGAGTGGTTAGTCATGCCATTCGGTTTAACTAACGCGTCTAGTACTTTCGTGCGACTTATGAATCATGTTTTGCGTGCTTTTATTGGTCGATTTGTAGTTGTCTATTTTGATGATATCCTGATATATAGTCGAAACCTTGATGACCATATTGAGCATGTGCGAGCTCTTTTGCAGGTTTTAAGAGCTGAACAATTATATACTAACCTAAAGAAGTGATGTTTTGTAATTGACAAATTAGTATTTCTAGGCTTTGTTGTTAGTGCTGATGGAATACAGGTTGATGAAGAAAAGGTGAAAGCAATCCGTGAATGGCCAACACCTAAGACAGTAGGAGAGGTGCGCAGCTTTCATGGTTTAGCTAGTTTCTATCGTAGATTTGTGAAAGACTTCAGCACCATCGCCGCACCTTTAACAGAGATTATCAAGAAGCACGTGGGTTTCACGTGGGGAGAAGAGCAAGAGAGAGCATTCAATCTGTTAAATGATAAGTTGACTAATGCTCCTTTGTTATCTTTACCGAATTTCAGTATTACTTTTGAGATAGAATGCGATGCTTTTGATACAGGAATTGGAGCCGTGTTAATGCAAGGAGGACGTCCCATAGAGTATTTCAGCTAGAAGTTAAGCGGAGCGACATTGAATTATCCGACTTACGATAAGAAGATGTATGCTTTGGTGCGAACTTTGGAGAATTGGCAATATTACTTGTGGCCAAAGGAATTGTGATCTACACCGACCACGAGACTTTAAAGCACTTGAGGGGGTAGCAAAAGTTGAACAAAAGACATGCCAATTGGATAGAGTTCATTGAGACTTTTTCATATGTAATCAAGTACAAAAAAGGTAAGAAAAATGTGGTAGCCGATGCACTTTCTTGAAGGTACGCAATTCTAACTACTCTAGGAGCAAAGTGTCTAGGTTTCGAGCATATCAAAGATTTATACGTTGACGATGATAATTTTGGAAGAGTATTTGAAGTTTGTGAGCATGCTGCGTTTGAAAAGTTTTATAGGCATGATGGATATCTCTTTCGTGAAAATAAGTTGTGTTTGCCTAGATGCTCTTTGCGCAAGTTGTTAGTGCGAGAAGCACATAGTGGTGGTTTAATAGGGCATTTTGAAATCAATAAAACTTATGAAGTGCTGCATGAACATTTTTTTTTGCCACACATGAAATGAGATGTCACACGAGTTTGCGAGAGATGTATCGCATGTAAGCAGGCTAAGTCTACGATTAAACCACATGGTTTGTATACACTTTTGCCTATCCCAATGCATCATTGGGTTGATATCTCTATGGATTTTGTGTTAGGATTGCCTAGGTCTAAGCATGGCAAGGATTTTACTTTTATGGTTGTTGATCGATTTTCAAAGATAGCTCATTTTATACCTTGTCATGAATCTGATGATGCATCGAATGTTGCTGAATTGTTCTTTCGTGAGGTTGTGTGTTTGCATGGCATGCCTAAGTCCATTGTTTTTTATTGAGATACTGAATTTCTAAACTACTTTTGGACATTGTGGAAGAAGTTAGGTACACAACTTTTATTCTCTACTACTTGTCATCCACAAACTGATGGTCAAACTGAAGTAGTTAATAAGACTTTAGGGACATTGTTGCGTGCTATCATTAAAAAGAACAATTAAGTCCTGGGAAGATTGTTTACCACATGTTGAGTTTACTTATAATAGGAGCGTGCATTCTGCTACTAAATTCACACCGTTTGAGGTTGTCTATGGTTTTAATCCCTTAACTCTGTTAAATTTAACCCCTTTACCTATTGCTAAGCATGTGGATTTAGATGGTGCTAAGAAATCTGAATTTGTGAAGACTTTACACGAGAAGACGCGACTGAATATTGAGCTTAAGACAGAACAGTATGCAAAGCAAGTCAACAAAGGGCGCAAGAAAGTAATGTTTGAGCCCGGCGATTGGGTTTGGGTTCATATGCGCACAGAGCAGTTCCCCAAACAGTGACACTCTAAATTGCTATTGCAAGGGGATGGACCATTTATGGTGTTGGAAAGAGTTAACGATAATGCTTACAAGCTTGACCTTCCAGGTGAGTATGGTATTAGTGCTACTTTTAATGTTTCTGATTTGACTCTTTTTTATGCAGAAGCTGATTTGAGGGCAAATCCTTTGCACGGGAGAGGGAATGATGTGGACATCGAACCCTATCGAGGAGGAGGTGCTAGGGACCCGTTATTCTATCCGCTAGGCCTAATCACTCGAGCGAGAGCGTAGGAATTCAAACAAGCTATTAACATCATGGTTCAAGATATTTGGAATGAAGATAATCTGGATTCGAAACTTGAAGATTTTGAAGCTCCTTGACGCAATCTGATTACTTTTAGTCCAGCGAATTCTGAAGGAGCTTAGAATTTACGAACTCCGAATTGGCTCAAATTTGGATGGACGCTTGAAAACGGACCGCTGATCAATACTCACTACTTTAGTAGTGAATGATGACGTTTTTTAGCGATTTGGAGTCGTTTAGATGAACTTTTAGGCTTTTTTCTATTTTTGGACGAATTTTTAATAATTAAGGTTATTTTTGTAATTTTAATCCTAGTAGGATTAGGATTAGGGTTAGCACCCTATATAAGGTTACTTATAAATTTCCGAGGGAGACAGAATTTTATATAGAAAAGTTTTCTTCTTGAGTTCTCTTGAGGACTAGATCTTATCAAGGCTCCCTTGTGGCGATCGAATTCAACTTATCGAGCAAGATCACGAATTCTCTTGTTCGTGGCGTTATAGTGTGGATTGATTGACACAGGTTCGTCAATAGGTCGCGTTCATATTGAGATTACCAATCACAGGTTCAATTGGGGGTCGAAGTCAGCAATTCGTAACTCACAGATCTTCGTAGAATAATCATCTTCCGCACAGATTCATATCAACTGATCTATCAAAACTGTATAAGTTGCGGACATTGCACCTCTTTAACTATGAATCACTGCAATATTTGTCAGGTGTACCAAATACATGTCATCCCTACGTTCGTGGATGCCCAATGTAGGGCGAGTATGGTGACGACAAACGCGAATTACGTGTGCAGTTTACTCATTTGACCAAACATACAGAACGGAAGGAATTGGAACAATTGGAAGCATCATCATCAATTTCGGCACTGCGTCTCCATCGAAAAGGTCTATTGATCAATGAAAACCTTGAGGTGTAAGTCAAAGGTGGCGTGAGAATGTGCACCTTCTCTCTATGTATATTTTACAGCTAAATCTAATATAACATTCTCTCTCAAAGTTGGTTTTATTGTTATTGTATCTCTTTTATTGCGCAATATATATGGTCTAGCAAGTGATTTTGATTAATGTCTACCTATTTAAGTTCCATTTTAAGTGTGAATTGCGATCTTCATAAATAGCAGAAAAGCAGAAAAGCTCTTTTTCTATGATTCACTTGCCTATCGATGGAGACATTTACTAATCTAACATCGAATATAATCTAATCTTAATGGATAATGTCATCCATCTCATCTAATAATCTAATGAGTATTTTGGTGCTTTAAGGGGTAGACCTATGTATGGTTGACACTTGTTTTTCTCCTCATTTCACAAGTACTTTATTTTGCCTAATTTTCTATCATTTTCCTTTTTTTCCCAATTCTTTATTTCATTGTCTCCTTTCAAACAATTAGCCAACCTTTTATAATTTGTTTCCTGTGGACTTCTAAAGATGCATATCCACATTGTCTTCTAATTTTTCCTTTCTTTTCTTAAGCTAACTTAATATGATAGACAAATAAAGAAATGCCAAGAATTTTTCAACAAAAAATCACATCAAGCTTCGTCATAATAGTATTAGAAAGTAAACAAAAACTTGTCTCCACCAAGTGACAAAATTAGAGAAAAATCGTAGCAAACTAAAGCTACACAAAAAATATCACTAAGGTACATGTCATTAACCAATTCAATGATGACAAGAAATTAAACTAAAGTAGAAGATTTTTATGATTACCATAGCATCATCATGACCAACTAGGCTTGGAAATTAAAGAGGTTAACTCAATTTCTCTAACAAACATATGTGACTTTATGAATAAATATTGCAATAGGACTAAAAGTCTATGGTATAAAAAGTGGAATAAAGGCATCAATAATCCATTAATTTTTGCAAAATGTTTAACTAGGTCTCTAAACTTCTTGTTTTTTGGCGAACTGAGTTCTTGAACCATATACCATTTTCTTCATATTGTCCTTCCATTAAAAAACTGTTGACAAGGCCGTTAAATCACCGTTAAATACCATGGTGGCATCCTAGTTGGCTATTTCAATTAGAAGAATACAATAAGTATTTTCTGAAATTTCCAAAAAAGAAAGTTTGAAATTTAAAAAAAAAACAAGAAAAAGTAAACAAGAACACGTGCAAATGAGATCCAACCTTTGCCGTTGTCACATCCCGATTTTTGGGCCTGGGAAGCCGCAGGTAAATTGTAATATCCTCAATTTCAGTCCCTGAGAAATGGCTATGGTATAAGTTTGGCGGTTTTCCAATCAGAACTAAACTGTTTTCTCTTGTTTTGGAAAACCTAGTTTTCGGATCATTTGTACCCTTTCGATTTGTTATTTTTGGGAAGACATTTGTGATCCGAAATTCCGAATGATTTCTTCTGGAAAGTTGTTTCAAACATTTTGAAGTTTTACGTGATTTAATTTCAGAATTTTTGGAGTTGATATGAGTGGTACGATGGCCTAATTTTCAGACTATGTGAAACTGCCCGGAATGGGTATTTTGGTGATGTTTACACCGTCTTGATTTTCTACAGGCTTTTCTGGGCTGAGTTTGGAAAAGTTTCCTTCACAAAAGTCGTTAAGGACTTCCTTTTCTATAACGTGTGTAAATTTGGGAATTTTCTAAGATGATTTGAATACTGGACAGAGCTTATTTTGAGAAACAAAAATGCTGTTCCAGTAAGCTATTTTTAGTCTGTCTTTGGGTGATAGAAAATGGTATTTACAAAGAGAATTAGATTTTGTATTCTTCATGAAAAATGTTTATTAAGGTCTTTTTTATGACATATCCAAATTTGAGAATTTTCGAAGTTCATTTACTATGTTGTGAAGTCCAATTTCGTGAACAGTGCAAAACTGTCCGGTTTCTCCAGATTTCAAAGATTTAGCATTTGTTATACGAAAACGTTGGAATTTGGACTTAGTGTCTTCTGATGATTTAAAGTACGTGTTCTGAGCTTTCAAATGAGATATTTTATGCATTTTTCGAAGGTCAGACCAGGGGAAAACGAAATTTGGAAATGAGTGGCCAAGGAGGAAGCTTGCTCAAGAAGCTTAATTAATGGCTTGCATTTATTGCTTGGTCTTCTTTTCCACAAGCATTTAATGGGCCATTATGATGCTTGACTTTGATGGCCATTCATGATAGCCATGTGAGGTAAGCGCTTACCTCACGCGCCCCAATGACACGCGCGATGACCTCACGCGCCGCGATGACATAAGCGCTTATGTCATCCAAACTTAGCCCCCAAGTTTCCTCTCCCTATAAATAGAAAAAGGCCATTCGGCCAAGGGAGAGAGAGACAGAGAGTAGCCGTGAGGGAGAGAGAGAAAGAGAAAGAGAGAGAGAAAACTAAGAGAGAGAAAGCCAAGGGAAAGAAAAGAAAGGGCCGACACCATGAGTTGCCGAGAGAAAACCAAGAGAGAAATAGAAAGAAAGAAAGAGTGAAAAAGCTTACCAATTAGTCCGTGTCTCTCTCGTGGTTCGATCAAGTGAGAAAGTCACGTCCGAGGCCCGAGTGTTCGTATTCAAGCCCGGAATATCCCGAGCTCACCTTGTCTCGAACCCCGTTCTCTGATTTTGTTTGCTGTTGAGTAAGTAAACTTCCTAAATATTGGGAAAGGAAGTTGTGATGCGTTGTGACACAGTTTGCTTGGACCTTTTCTCGGTCATTTGGTTGATTGTGGTTGGTTCATTTCTTGATTTAATCATGTTTCGTGTTCGAAGTTTGTTTCAGAGGTAGAATCGAGATTTGACTGGTAAAGTGCACATGTTATAGCCATGTTTGGTGTTCTCTTGTATGAACTTTGCTATTGATCTACCATTGATGCGGGTGCGGTAAGGGCCGACTTGTGCTAACGGCGATCCCCTCATCCTCGCTTGGTATTAGTAGGTTTACTTACTGGGTCTCCCCGACTCACCCCCCCCATTTTCCCACCCTCAGGTACATGGGATGGTCGAACGGACGGCGGCGTTAGGAGGAGTTCGAACCATGTTGCAGTTCGGGAAAAGCGAGGAGCGAGAAGTCATAGTGGGGATAGGAAAAACCCAAACCACAAGTTTATTGTGTGTAAATGGCTATGAAAATATGTGTTATTTGCCGTGGCCCGAAGGGCTTATTAAAACATATTTGCATGCACTGTAATAATAAGGTTTGCTCATGATGCTTGTCTTAATCCCGCTGTTGTTTTTGTTGTGATCGTCCCGAGTATGCTTCCGCGTGTGTGTTATGAAAGATAATAATGAATGGGACGTCACGTTAATGGCCCCGAGGTCGGGGGCGTTACAGCCGTCATCTCGGTGGACACCATCAGCAAGCTCTCGGTGAAGCGAAACTCAAATATAAACCACAGGGAAAAGCAGTACAAAATTCCACTCTACATCAAGCAATACGGTGGAAATTACAACTATACCCGAATCACTCAAATACTCTCAATGTTTCCTAAGCCCAATTACACCCAACAATTCATACGGTGTTTAGTTCTCATAATTCCTTACGAAATAATCTATTAATCTCACAAAGAAATTACACAAAATCTTAACAAAAGATTTATTGGCTTCAACACAATTGGATTGCTTTAAGATGGAATTCACGAAGAAGCAGCCTCTTGGATCATCTTCACAAAAAAGACTAACTTCTCATATGTAGATTAGAGTTGTATCCAAAACAAGAAACCTACTCAAAATAGGTAACTACACAAATAGGAAATCAACTCCAACTATAAAACCTATTTAAATTAAGGGTTAATACCACAAAAATTTCCAAACTGATACACATGTGACAAATTTACCCCAAACTAATTTTTTAACCACTAAAAATCCAAACTGGTACACTTGCGATAATTTTACCCCAAATTAATTTTTTGACCACAAAAAACCCCAAACTGGTACATTTGTGACTCGAACTTTGAACCAAGTTATAATTGCTTCTTTAAAAAACCTAAACTTTGCTCATATTCTCCCACAGCCCCTCAAAGGCACAACCACTACATACATCTTCCAAGTCCAAGCCTTGCTTGAACTTCACCATAACCTTAGACCTCATCGGAACACTAACTACACAAATTTAGCTACTCCACAAGGATTTTCCGACACAATTTCCTCAATCATAGATAAAGCAAAACCATTGTTGCATCCATTTATATTAAGAGATTGAACACACACCTTGTCAAACTCAGCAACTATTATGACTATTGGATCCATTGGCTCCACCTCGTTATAAGTATCATTTGTGTTAATTACTGCACAAGTACTTGATATCTTTGGAGTTTCTAGTTGCAACTCCATCTTGAGCATAACACCATCCAGATCTGTATAAAAACTACTAGCATCACTCCTACCTAAAAGTACTAGAGACTCATCAAATTTAACTTCTGTAATGACAACAGACAAATTTAAGTCTAGGCAACACAACTAATAACCATGTTCATCTTGTGTATAGTCTAGAAATAAGCATTGTCTTACCTTCCATTAAGCTTACCATCACTCAATCGAACATAACATAAGCAACTAAATAATCTAAGAACAAAATAATTAGTAATGTTACCAATTATACTTCTTCAAGAGTCTGACATCCAACAACAGTCGATAGGAAATTATTCACTAGGTAGCTCGCTATAATAAACACATTTGCTAGGATCTCCTAGCCATCCAACGCTAAAGAGCATTTTATGGGTCATCTCCAGTATTGTTATGCTCATCAACTCCACAACCTCTCATGGCTCATAGGCACTAGTACAATGTTTAATCATGCCTTCCTTCATGCAAAATTCGCTTAATAACTCCAAGCATAATTTCATTCTACTGTTAGTCCACATATGCTTCATCATCTTACCAGTCTCATTTTAATCAAATGACCTTCAGAACTCCACCTTTTGAAGTATACTGACACCAACCTAAATCTAGGGCACTCAAGGAAATCATGTTCTTCTTCAATTTTGGAACATGCCTCACTTCAGTCAATGCCCTCACAATATTATCATGTATTCTGATTCTGACATCGCCAACACCCACATCATCGCACTTAGCGTTGTTCCCCAACTGCACTACCACTATCCATGCGTAGTTAACTAGTTCCCGTTTGGCGTAGTGTGAAATGAACAATTAAAATCCATAATTTATCCATCAAATGATAAATCATTAATGACAGACAAGACATAATCAGCATATTCGAATTATTGTCAGCTACAGCTATAACATCATTTGTAGACTCAATTCTAATCCGTTACCCCTCGCATTCTTCAACCAAAGGTAATCCCTTCTAAGATGTCTCATCTTGCCACAACTCCAACGGTCAATGCCACCAGTCCTAGACTAACTTCATCAATTCAAATTCATACTACTCCTACCCACACGAGTATTAGTTCTTCCTCTACTTTCACCTACTAAAGCAGCAAGCATAGGTTTGCCAGATTCTTTCTACGTATGTCCTCACTTAAAATTAAATCGCGAACCTCATCAAGCTTCTTGACCCAGAGCAATTATTGAGGACAATAGAATCAAAGCACGTGCCTCATTATGAAAATCAATCTCAACTGAACTCAATTGACTAACGATCACATTAAATTCATTGATATGCTCAACAACCGATGCACCATTGCCTATTCTTAAGTAAAATAAATGTCGAATCAAGTAGACCTTGCTAATCGCAGAGGGCTTTTAGTACATGTTTGACAGGACATTCATTAGTCTCGTAGTGTTCTTCTCTTTCACGATGTTAAACACGACATTACGATTTAACGATAGATGAATAACACCCAATGCCTGTCTATCAAGTAATTCTCAATCAATTTGCTTCATCAACTTTGCCTTCTTACTAGAAAAGGTAGGTACAAATTCCTCTGGTACACAAAATCTATCGATTTTCACTTATTCTTCTTCAGTCACCATCAATTCGCTTCACCTTAGCCAAGTCTCACTCTAATACCAATTGTTACAGAATCGAGCAATCGAAAAATAAAATAAACAAAAAAAAAGTAAATTGGACATCAAAATTACATGGTTCAGTTGATATGACCTACATTCATGGAGAGAGCAACAAAAAATTTCACTACAAATCAAGAAATACAATAGAAATTACAACCACACTCGAGTTACTTAAATACTCTCACTATTTCTCAACCCCTAATTACACCTAACTACTCGCACAATGTTTAGCCCTCACAATTCCTCAGAAAATAATCTCTCAATCTCATGAGCGAATTACGCAAAATCCTAACACAAATGTGTACAGCCTAACTTGAACAACCAGGACAACTAAATGGAAGGAGGGCTAAACATCCAGGACAATGAGTGGAATGCCGCTCAAGCCCATTGAACGGAACCGTCTCCTGCGATTATCCTAAATGGTAATGAATCTTCTTTTTTGCTCACGTTTCTTCATTACTTGCTCTCTTTAGCTCGCATCTCAGATTACAAATGAACTAGCAATGACATTGTGGCGGCGGCAACTGGATCTCATATTAATACAGCTTCTTTGCATTGCCATGCAAAAATGCGCAGCAAGAAACTTTTGAATTTGTGAAAGCGGAAGAAGATGACATCTTTCATCAAGTTGATGTTCTTATAGGTGAACTAGCTATCTTAGCTGACTGCATGCTTTAGAAGAAGGTTTTGTCACTTGCTTTGTGTTAAAAGTTTATTTGGATGACCTTTAGGTGCAACGATGAGTAGAACGATAAAAAACAAAACTGTGATTTACTTTTCTCATGCAGGATTGAAATTCTATGCCACGATATCGATGTCCACATACCCTATCATATGTCACCAAGGAAACCAAGTTACACCTTGGGCGGCTCATAAGTCTCTACATTCATAAGCCCAGCAAGAGTAGGATGGTTTGGAATAAATTCTGTTTCATGTTTCTTGTCATGAGTAACAGATGCTGGAAGTGGAAGGGAGAAATTGAAAGTTGAAACTAATAATTTGGTGAACTTGAGATGGTTCCCTGTTTTAGCATTTGGTGCGTCAAATATTCGTAAACGCAAGAGTGCTGTCAATAGAATGTAATGCATGAATGAAATTCTTTCTTTGTAAAAATTTGAAAGATCGTTAAATGCATTGAACCTTCGTGGAACGGACGCTCACGTACACAACGAGGCAATCTTGCATGAACTGTGGAGTCCTCACTCATTGAATAGGATAAAAATAAAGAGGAAATGACACTTCTCGAAGTCTAGTGGCCTATTTTCCACGAATCTGTCTCAAACAACATCATATAAAGAGAGAAAATATTAGGGTCATGATTTCTCGTATCTCTTGTCGTTTTTGCTCCTGTTCATCAACAATTTAGATGTAAAGTGGAATGTTTTGAAATTATATATTTCTTTTTTGGAGGGTAATCAATTATAATAATTTATAGAACAATGTGCCTTGACTTTTAAAGTGCGGCCTGGCTCCACCACATCCAAAATTCTGTCTAGTAGCGTAATTTTCCACCACGATTGAACATTTGTTGGTCCTAGGAAATTTCTCCGGCTCTTCCAAGACACACCGCAACGTGACGAAGGAGACTTCCCATGACTCTCTGGCTTGTGTATAAATCCTCCAAAATCAAATGGATCAGACACTACTCTTAAATCTCTCTCCCCTCCCCATTATTATATCGAACTCGATTGATATACTTTAGCATCTGAAGATAGAGAGGAGGGACTCATCGAATAGAATAACGGCATCGACACCTGATAGAGATGATATCAAGTTGTTGGGGGCTGAATTTGAGGTGTTCTTAAATTTTAGAGGCCCAACACTCACCTAAATTTTGCCGACTGCCTCTATCACTCCATGGACGGAGCTGGGATCCGCGTTTTTAGAGATGACGAAGAGATCAGAAAAGGCGAAGCAATTGGAGATGAACTAGAGCGTGTGATCAAGAGCTCCACAATCTGTATGCCCATCTTCTTTTGAAACTATGCGTCCAGTGCATGGTGTCTTCGCGAGCTTGCGTGCATGGTGGATTGCTTGAGAAACAAAGATGGCAAACCGTTGATCTTGCCAATTTTTTTCGGCATGGATCCTAACGATGTCCAGCTCAAAACGGGGCTGTACCATGATGCTTTGCAGAAGCACGAGCAAAAGTTTGGCTGTGATGTAGTGCGGCAATGGAAGGAGGCTCTGAGGGTGGTCGCTCATACCAAAGGATGGGATCTCAAAGATAGAGGGTGAGATCTTTATGTGAATAAGTACAGCGTAAATTATATGGGATAAGGACAATATAAGTGTCATAATTTTCGTTGGGTGTTCACTTGAACGCCATAATTTTTTTTTCCAATCTGTTGAGTGTCGTGACTTCTAAAGAATGTACACTTGAGTACCATGACTTCTAAAAATAAATTCACTTAAGTGTCATAACTACAGAAAATGTTCACCACAAGTGTTATACCATGTCGAACTTCTAGCACTTGTGGTGAACGTTTCTATAAAAGTTATGATACTCAAGTGAATATTTTTTTAAAGTCATGGTACTTAAGTTGTCGAATAAAAGTTATGGCGATTGTGGTGTACTTAGTACTTTTGGTGAACGTTTCTAAAAAAAGTTATGGCACTCAGAACAATATTTTTTAGAAGTCATGATACTTAAGTGATCAAATAAAAGTTATGACACTTGAGTGAATACCACATGAAAGTTGTAGCACTTATGATTAACTTTTACCTAAATTAAATTTATTAGAGTTTGTTAGAATACTCTCATCCAATGCCATTCCCCAAACATTTTTTCTTACAAACATATATGAGAATTTCCCTTCCATTCCCACAATTCATCAAACAATAAATATTGTAGTCATCATTATATTCCACTCTATTCTATTCTGGCGTGCGAAACTCGACGCATTAGAAGTCATGAGACCTCGTCTCTTCAAAGGAGAAAATTAATTCATTAGTTTGTATCAGTGACGCAATCAGAATTTAGGTCCAGGAAAGGTCAAAGTCATTGATGAAATATAGTGTCAGAAAAATTCTTTTGCACGTGCGTAGTGAATAAACTTACGCACTAGGTGAACATAAATAATTTTATGTTTTTTTTAACAATTTACATCTTTGACCACTGAATACAGTAAGTAGATGCTATTCATTATAAGTTGACATGGATTTTAAGTAATTTTATTTTATGTTTTTTTTTAAAAAAGAGTTAGAGCTTGTAACTCCTCCTTTGCCCCCTCCTTCCGTGGCTGGTTTTTGTTTAATTTAGAATATTTTTGAACTTAATGGATTAATATTCTATCTTTTTCTGACTCCACCCTTTTGTCTCCAATATGACAGCCAAGGTGAACACATTAGATTAATCGTTGCTGAAGTTTTGATCAAGCTGAATAAAAGAGACAAAAATCTGCCTGAACATCTAGTTGGAATTTAGGATCGTGTTGAAGACGCCATGCGCTTATTAGAGGAAGGTTATCCTGATGTCCGTTATCTAGTGATCCATGATATGGGGGGCATCGGTAAGATGACTCTTGCTAAGGTTATCTTTAACCAAATTTCTGCTCGGTTTCATGGGTGTAGCTTTCTTTCGGATGTTTGAGAAGCTTCAAAGGGTGGTAAAGTCTTTCAATTGCAAAAACAATTATTGTCGGAAATTCTAAACTTCAAACCAGTGGAGATTGCTGACTATGATGCAGGGATTAACCAAATTAAAAGGAGATTCCGTGATAAGAGAGTCCTCATTGTTCTTGATGACCTAGATAAGTGGGACCAACTCTCAAAACTTGCAGAAAAGTATGGTTGGTTTGGTCTAGGGAGCAGAATATTACAACAAAACATCAACTTTTTGCCAATCGAAGAGGAGAATCAAGATAATAATGTCCAAACGTGTTTCCAAGAGTTTAAAATCTATCAAATGGAAGGATTGTGCCATGGCCGTGCTGTTCAGCTTTTTAGTAAGCATGGATTCAGAATGGATATCCCTCCACATGACTACGATGATATTTCCCGTGGTATTATTGCCAAAGCTGGTGGACTTCCTTTGGCTCTCAAGGTCATTGGTTCCTCTCTTTATTGCAAGAGTAGACGACTTTGGAAAGACACGTTGAAGAAGTTATATTTAGTTCCCAATAAAGATGTCCTTCACAAATTAAAGATCAGTTTTGAAATGCTAGAGGATGCACGAAGAGAAATTTTTCTTGATATTGCATGTTACTTTATTGGTGAAGAAAGAATACATTCACATTATATGTGGAAAGCATTGGATTATCACCCCAGAATTGAGATCAATTTCCTTATCCGCGTGTCTTTGATAAAAATTGATGATGATGATAGACTATTGATGCATGACTTGCTCAGAGACCTTGGAAGAGAAATAGTTCAACAAGAAGACCTCAAAGTTCTTGGGAAGCGTGGTAGACTATGGTGTCCCAAGATTGCGTTGGATGTAGTGAAGACTACAAAGGTAAATTTAGTTCACAGCTACTATCTTCTCAATCAGTTTCTTCACTATGATTAACTCTATTCACCGCTTTACTTATAAAACGAGTCTATGCAGTATTTACTCACGGAATGCATTTCTTTTTCTCACTGTAGAAACTTAATTTATTCCTTTTCACGTTATCAGGGAACATATAACGTCATAGCACTCAAACTAACCGGACTTTCCAAAGAGCATGACTTTAAAAGTGAAGAGTTTTCCAGGCTACCTAGCTTAAGGTTCTTGGAATTAGAGGCGGGAACTTGATAGGAGACTTTAAGAATCTTCTCTCTAGTTTAAGATGGCTCTTATGGCGTCATTGCCCTTCAGACTTGCGGGCCATCAATCTATGTGAAGTGGCTAGCACGGGTCACTTAGAGGGGGGTGAATAAGTAATCCTAAACAAATTTTTGATATTTGCGCGGAATTAAAACGAATAACAAAAGAGTCTGAATAAAATTCAGATTCAAGTTAAATCGAATGGGAGAAGTTCTGAAGTGCAGAATGTAAAGTGAGAGATAAGTAAAAGAGAATCTGCACACAAATTTATAATGGTTCGGCTTATAGCAAGCCTACGTCCACTCTCCCACGCTTACAGCCTACCGGCTGGATTTCACTATGTAATCAAGAGGAATTTACAGATTCTGAGTCTCAGAACTATTGTGTATGATAAGACTCTCTATCTCACACAATCACTCTTTACAAAGTAATTCTCAAGATCTTTATCTTAAATGCAGAATGACAAGATAATAGAATGGAGTATGCTCAGACTTTGGACTTGTTGATTCTTGAATCTATCTTCTTCTGCTGCTCGCGATCTCTTTAAATACTCCTCTTCATCCACACTAGCCATTGGACAACTTGCAGAGGATCATCTTCCAATCTTCACCTTGGACAGATTTGTATAATAAGGATTGAGTAGCTGTTAGATGACAAATTCTGAATCCCGCTAATTCTGGTCGCCCATACAATCAGAATCTTGGTTTCCATAAGTAGAGTTTTGTCCGTTGTAAAGCATTCTTGTCTTGGTATTTGATTGTCAATCAATTTGAATAAGATTGAACAAATCAAAACTTTCCTTCTGTGAAATCCATGCCAGATCACTAACTGTTATTCTTCGTTCTAAGTTTTGCTTCTGAAGAATTACTGCGTCTTCGTCTGCTTCTGAAAATTTCAGCTTCTGCGTCTACTTCTGAAAAATTTCAGCTTCTGCATCTGCTTCTGAATTTTCCTGTTTTTGAATCTGAATCTCAGAACTTTAGTTTTTGTGGGTCTTCAAGAACTTATAGAATCTGAATTATTTCTGCGTCTGAAAAATATCTCAGAACTTAGATAATTCTTCTAACTTGTAAAATCTGAAAAACTTCCTTCTAAGCATCCAGAACTTATATACCTGAAATGAGAAGGTTTAGAATAAGTATCAGATTTACAAACATTATGAAAGCTTTTGTCAACTTCAAAATCAGTAGGAGTTTTCCTCAACAATCTCCTCCTTTTTGATGGTGACAAAACTTTCCTACAGATTGAGTTAATTTGAAATAAATTTGAAGTAAGCAATCATATTCAGCGCATTAATCACAGATTAAAAGATCAAACTCTGTTGAAATCTGTGCTTCTTTGCTTCCTTTGTCTATAGCCTGCATTAAATCTGCATATAAATTCTCCCCCTTTTTGTCATCAGCAAAAAGATAAATATAGGGAATATAAAGCATTAATATTAAGAGAATAACCAGTCTAAACAAATAATATTAATGAGTTTACAGACCAAAAATGAAGACTTTGGAGAAAAAAAATTTAAATAGGCTATTTTTTGGAAGGAGTTCGGATCAGTTGAAAGTTTTCCAAAATAGAGACAGCCTCCTCAATCATCGAACTGCATTGACCCACTGCCTTCTCCATGTTGGATGAGCATTGAGTAATGGCCTCCTCTAGTTCTGCTTTGTCTACAGCTGCTTGAAGTCGTTGAGTGTGGTTGTTTTCCTCAATAATTTTCTGCAGATTCTTTACTTCTTGTTCTAGTGCAGCTTGTTTATCCTTGATTTCAAGCAGAAGTGAGAGGATGTTCTGACTGTTGGAAGACTGTTCTTGGACATTATCTCGCTTAGGCTGTTCAAACTCCTGGGTTGCTTCTGGTGGAATCTCCCTCTGAACAGGTGCTTGTTCTTCAGAGACATGATCTGTAAAAGTTGGTTCTGAAACATTTGGAACTTGTTCAGAAGCATGTTCTGGAACATCAGCATGGCCTGTATGAAGGTGTTCAGCTTCTGCTTCATCACTTTCGTCATGCAGAAGGATTTTTCTTTTCTTATACGCCTTTAGAGGGATTGAAGATTCTTTCTCCTTGCTTCCTGGTCCTGCCCCTTTTTTCTGTTCTTTCTTTCTGATACTTGACTTTCCAGAAGAAATAACCTCAGAATGAAGAGCCTCTTTTCCTTTGATATTTTCCCTTATATCATCAAACTGTTTCATTTTTTAGAGCATTCTCTCTCCAACAAACATACAGGGGACACTGTTTTGTTGCAATTCATCACGAATTGATATTTTCAGGAACATAAAAATTCGTGAGATTAATGCATCATATGGTAGCTGTCCCTTGTCCTTTTGTATTGTCCTGTACATATGAAATATGATGATATGGGGAAGGGAAAAAGGTTGACCTTTCAAAAGAGCCCAGATGAGTTTAATTTCAGACTTGGACAGGTCAGTTTTGGAGGCTGCTTTCGGCTTCAAATAGTTTATAATGATTTTATGCAGAATGATGGATCTTCTGGATAAGTCAGAATAAGTGATATGCCTTTTTTATTCCAGAGCAAAGTGGGGTTTTTCAGAAGCTACCTTGGAAGCCTCTTCATAGTTTACCTCCAATGGAATGAATTTGGAGTGTTCTGCTCCAACAATTTTTGCCAACAAATCAGCCTTTATATCATACTTTTTGTCACCAACAGTGAACTGGAGCCAATTGGGCGACAAAATTGAAAGATTGGAGTAGAAATAGGCAGTTAACTCAGAATAAACAGTTGCAGACTGAAGACAAAACTCATAAATGCCTTGCTTCTCGAACAAGTGTTTAACAGGAATATCAACCTTCTCTAAACAGGCGACGTCCACGGTTCTGTGATTCATGACTCCTCTAGCGAGCAAAAGCTTATAACAGGTATTATGCTCAAAACTTCTGAATAATCTACCTGTTCCTGGCATACCAGATGCTATGCCCACCTTCATTTCAAAGAGCTCAAAAAGCCGAGCATCATCTTCAGGAATAACAAACTTTGATGAAGATTTAGGGCTTATAGATTTCTTTGCAGACAGAGTGGATGTTTCTCCGACTTTTTCTTTGCCTTTCTGGAAAGAGGCACATTTGGAGTTGTGCTGGCAGGAGTGTGATCAGTCCCAGTAGTAAACTCAGAATACTTTTGAACAAGATGAGTTTCAGACCGAAGTTCATTATCTTTGAGGCATTTTAGAAGAGCCGCAGAAGAAGCATTACCTCTTTTCAACCTTTGATAATTTTGCCACACAAGTTTGATGTTCTTACAACGAAAATCTGTTTTACCCGTTGATTTGGGAGATGACGATCGAGGAGGTGGTGTCGCATGAGCAGGTTCTTCAAGATGTTCTGATTATGTGTCTGAAATCTCTATAAACTCTGGCGATGTAGTAGATTTGGACTCTTGATTCAAAATTCGTGAAGATCTTCTCTTGAACGGCATTTTGATTGCTTCTGGAGCAAAAAGTTTTGATCTTGGAGGACGAAAGACGAGGAGGGTCTCTGAGTATCGGAAGGGTTTGAGAAGAAAAGAAAATCATACTGATGAGGGTTTTGAAAAGTGACGGACAGGTTTATAAGAAAGAAGACGAGTTTTTAGGAATAAAAGGTTTTTTAAGGAAAGTAAGAATAATCCTAAATAAATAGGAAGGAAATATATTTTCTGAAGCATAAAAGATCAGAATACTATCATAATAATATTTTAAGCTCAATTAATGAAATAAATTAGGATACGTACCTGATTTACTTCCAAATATAACAGATGTGAAAGAATCCTACCAAAAATATTCCCGCCAAACTTTAAACTATGTACGTACCGTTCTCGAAGAGTCTGAGAAATATTCAGACCGAGATTACTTGAGTCTGAAAAATTCCTGCTTGTAAAACACTTCAAAAAGGATAAGTAATGCACAGTTTGCTTCTAATATAATCAAACGAAGATTTATCAAGGGGTTTTGTGAATATATCAGCTAATTGATTCTTAGAATCAATAAATTGAATATTCACATCACCATTTTGAACATGATCTCTAATGAAATGATGTTTAATCTCAATATGCTTGGCTCGAGAATAAAGAATGGGATTCTTAGTCAGATTGATAGCACTGGTGTTGTCACATTTGATTGCAACATTTGAATCTTCAACAGCAAAGTCTCGTAACTGCTGCTTCATCCACAGAATCTGTGCACAGCAACTTCCCAAGGCTACATATTCTGCTTCTGCTGTTGAGAGTGCAACTGTATTCTGCTTCTTTGAATACCAGGATACTAGCATATTTCCCAGCAGTTGACATGTGCCTGTAGTACTTTTCCTGTCCACTTTACATCCAACTAAGTCAGCATCTAAATAACCAGTAAGAGTAAAATCTGAATCTTTGGAATACCAAAGACCTAGCATAGGATAAGTTCCAATGTATTTGATTATCCTCTTTACTGCAGAAAGATGCGATTCCTTTGGATCTGACTGAAATCTCGCACACATACAGATGCTAAAAAATATGTCAGGTCTAGATGCAGTAAGATATAATAGAGAACCTATCATATTTCTATATACCTTATGATCAACCTTTTTACCATTTATATCTTTGTCTAGCTTGGATGATTGAGACATTGGTGTGTCTGTCTTTTTGCAATTTTGCAGTCCAAACTTCTTGACTATTTCCTTGGCATACTTTTCTTAGCAAATGAAAGTACCATCTTTCATTTGTTTCACTTGTAAGCCAAGAAAGAATGTTAGTTCTCCCATCATGCTCATCTCGAACTCGTTCTGCATATTCTTAGAGAATTCCTTGCAAAGTAATTCGTTAGAAGATCCAAAGATAATATCATCAACATAGATTTGAACAAGTAGAAAATCCTTACACTTTCTCCTAACAAATAGAGTTGTATCTACCTTACCTTTTGTGAAATCATTTTGCAGAAGGAAATTCTTAACCTTTTGTACCAAGCTCTGGGTGCCTGTTTCAAACCGTAAAGGGCTTTTTTGAGTCTGTAAACATAATCAGTCTTTCTTGGTTCTTCAAAACCAGATGGTTGTTCCACATATACTTCTTCTTTAATGTATCCATTTAGGAAGGCACTTTTCACGTCCATCTAAAAAAGTTTAAAGTTATGGAAACAAGCATAAGCTAATAATAGCCGAATGGCTTCTAACCTTGCAACTGGTGCATATGTTTCATCGTAGTCAATGCCTTCTTCTTGAGAATAGCCTTTTGCAACCAGTCTTGCCTTGTTTCTAGTGACCTTCCCTTTGTCATCCAGTTTGTTTCTGAACACTCATTTTGTTCCAAGTACTGGATGGTTTTTGGGTCTTGGCACAAGCTCACATACTTCATTGATTCTGAACTGCTGAAGTTCCTCTTGCATAGCTTCTATCCAGCTTTCATATGATAAAGCTTCTTTAACATCTTGTGGTTCTATTTTAGATATCAATGCCAAGTTGCTGATGTTCTCCTTTTGTTTGGATCTGGTCTTGATACCATCTTCTATTTCTCCAGTGATGAGGTTTTTCGGATGACTGGACTTATGTTTCCAGTTCTTGTCAAATCTTTCCTTATGAATATCTGCAGACTCTAAATTTTCTGGTTGAGTCTGTATATTGTCTTCTTTTCTTTCTTCCACAGAATCTTCGATCTTTTGAGATTCTAGATGACCTTCTGAAGACACTTGAATGTGGGGAGGTGATTCAGATTCATCTTTGTGAGTTTGAATGTTTTCTTCAAACCTTACATTCATTGTTTCTTCCACAGTCTGAGAATTTTTGTTGAATACTCTATATGCTTTGCTTGTAGTAGAATATCCAAGTAAGAATCATTCATCTGCTCTATCATCAAACTTCTTAGGGCGATCATTTGAGTTTTTGAGAATAAAGCATTTACAACCAAATACTCGAAAATATGAAATACTGGGCTTTCTACCTTTGTAAAGCTCATAGGGGGTTTTCTCAAGAATGGGTCTGAGAAAAACTCTATTAATAATATAACATGCTGTAAAAACTGCATCTGCCCAGAAATGAAAAGGAATCCTGCTTTCAATCAATAAGGTTCTTGCCATTTCTTGCAAGGAACTATTTTTCCTTTCCACAACACTGTTTTGTTCTGGTGTGTATGGAATAGAAAAATTATGTTGAAATCCATTTTCCTCACAAAAGTTTGAAAAACTTTGATTTTCAAATTCTCCCACATGATCAGTTTTAATGCAGGAAATGGTATAGCCCTTTTCATTTTGAACTCTTTTTGCAAATTTTGTAAAATATGAAAATGCTTCATTTTTATGAGCAAGAAAGAACACCCATGTAAATCTTGTGAAGTCATCAACAATAACTAAACAATATTTCTTACCACCAATACTTTGTGTTCTGGTTGGTCCAAACAGGTCCATATGAAGAAGCTGAAAGGCACGATCAATAGAAACATGATATATAGTTTTGAAAGAACTTCTTACTTGTTTTTCTAGCATGCAGGAATTGCATAACTCTGTCTTCCTGTATTTCAAATCTGGCAAACCTTGAACCAGTTTCTTGTTTGAGATCTTTGAGATATGTTTCATACTGATATGTCCCAACCTTCTGTGCCAAAGATCTTCATCCTCTTTGATTGAGATTAAACAATGATTGGAGTTTGGATTAACATCCAGAAGATAAATATTGCCATGTCTTCTTCCTGTGAATGTTTGAGAAGAATCTTTGCTTGTTCCTGAGCATGTATCTTCTTGAAAGTTGATTCTGAATCCTGTATCACAAAGCTGGCTTATGCTAATCAAATTGTAGTTGAGTCCTTTCACCAACAAGACGTCATTGATTCTAAGTCTTCCAATATCAACTGTTCCTTTGCTAATGATCCGTCCTTTGGTATTTCCTCCAAATGAAACTTTTCCACCATTCAGAATTTGTAGATCAGCAAATAGGCTTGGATCTCATGTCATATGTCTAGAACATCCACTGTCTAGGTACCACTTTCTTTTTCTCTTTGTGGTAACCTGCAAGAGTCACAACATCTCAAGTTTTCTTTGGTACCCAAATTTGATTGGGTCCTTGAGTATTAGTATAGGCTATCTTAACAAAATCTCTTCGAACAGGTCTCCAGACCTTAGGACATTCATTCTCAAAATGTTGTGGATCTCCACATTTTGAGCACCTGAGTGCACTTCGTCCAACAGGTTTTACAAAATTTCTTTTGAAATGGTTTTTGTAAACTTGTCGAGGAGGTCTTTGTCTTAATCTCTCCTTGACTTTTGGAAAATCAATTAAGCTATCACTTTCCTTTACAAATCCAAGACCAGATTTGTTATAGTAAGGAATTTGAATGGAAAGGATATGCTTCAAGGTTTCTGAACCTTTTGAAAAATTTGAGGTAATTTTTGAAATCTCCTTTTTCAAAACATCATTTTCTTTGGAAAGAAAATCTCGACTTTATTTGATTTGATGAAACTCTTTTTGAAGGAAATCGATCCTTTCTTTTTGAGAAGCATCCTGTTGCCGTAGTGAAGAATTTTCCTTTTTTAAAGAAGAGATTCTTTTAAGAGCAGTCTTAAATTCAAAGCACAATTCATCAATATAATTTGACACTTCGATAGACATTTCAGAAGGTTTTACCTCGATTTCCACTTTAGGATCAGAATCTGAGTCTGAATCTGACTTTGGCATTAGACAGATATCTTCATCACTATCTTCACACTCTGTGTCACTCCAGGTTTCTGCCTTTAAGACCTTCTTGGCTTTCTCAAATTTGGTTTTCTTTTTCAGAAGTGGACAGTTTGGCTTGATGTGTCCACGTTTCCTACAGTGAAAGCATATTATATCCTTTGATCTCTCTGTCTCATCGATAGACCTCTTATTTTCAAAAGGCTTCTTCCCTTTGAGGTTTCTTCCTCTGATTTTCATTTTCTTATACTTTTTTATGAAGAGAGCTAGTTCTTCATCATCAACATCTTCATCTTCAGAATCTGCATTGTCGCGACCTGCCCCTCGAGGGCCGAACTCGGATGAGGCGGGTTTAGAGATAAGTGTTCATGAGATGGTTCATATGGCATCTTAAAAAATGATTTTTACTGAAGAGTAAATCTTTTGTTTAGCCATATGACCCATTGATCATGAACGTGGATTTTCCCTAAATCCATATCTCGCGTGACAGCGGATTGATTTTATTTTTTAGGAGTCGCCACTAGCCTAGGTCGGGGGTCGGCTAGAATACCCAACCGAAACGCGGGAGTTTCGTTTCGGTTTCTACGAAAACCAGAGATCAAAGGTTCGGGGACTAGCTTACGTTAATATTTCTATTAACGCCCTTTCGGTACCGCTAAACTTAATATGGTTGTTATCTAAGTTGTCATGCATTTGTTTTTACCATTTTCATGTCAAAGTCTTAGTCCACTAGGTGATTATGCATTTTGTTTTTGTATTTTCATTTTTGAGATTCTAAACTAATCCTATCTTAGTCTAGAAAAGGAAAGAAACAATCAATTGTATTGAAAGACTTTTCGTAAAGTAAACACTCGAAGTATTGAAAATACGAGCTAATTCTAAGTGCGAGAAAGTAAAAAGATAAGAACCCGCAACTCGTCGGGTGTTTAATACAACACAAATTGAAAACCCGAGACATGATCGGGAATGAATGAATTAAGTACAAATTGAAACCGGAATGGACATCGGTTTGGAACCATCATCGAATGAGTACAAATTGAGACCGGATTGGACATCGGTCAATCACCTTGGTCTTTTCGATTTTGGATTATTTTTCCATGGACCGCCTCTCGGGTGTCGGTTTTTACATTCATAACATTCATTCATGAAAAGACAACATATGAAAGAACAATGATGCAATCAATTCACTAATTAAGCACGGGCCTCGGGATCGGTCTTTGTTTTTCATGCGTTTCGATTCATCACCCACTTAATCACCTAACATCATTTGATTAATGGTTAATGATAATGGGCTACCATTTGCATTCACAAAACGGCAACTCATATCAATTAACCCCTAAAGTCGGGTTCTAATGACCATGAATGGGCTACCCGCCGAACATGCATCGGGCCTAACATTCATCTAACAAACACATGCATAATCATAAAATGAACATGCATTCAAGCCCATGGGCCTTGTTTCGAAGCCAAACAAACCATGAGAAGTGGGCTTTATAAAAAAGACCATTTATTCAATTAATGCCTAATTCGGATTGAATCTGTTCAAGTATGATTAACTATCCTAATGACGTCCAAATGAAGTGATTCAGGTGTCATTAGAAAGCTTATGACATGAGGATCAAAAGTCAAGAAGACCATTTTTTCTAAATCCTAGCCAATTTTCCTGAAAATATCGAATTAATCTCAGTGACAGGCTGGACTTGGTTCAGTTATGAATTTCAAAATAATGGCGGGAAAAATAACAAACCTTATCAAAACAGCGCGAAAATTTTTGTGCGGTTAGGATTCCCCGTGTGCAACAACTTTCACGTTTTGAGTTTTTGCTAAAAAACCCTCCGAATTTTTATAAAATTCGGTTTTTACGAAGGACTCAATTGCAAATGAAATTTTAACCTGAAAAGACCTTTCATGAGATTTTAAGCAAATTGACCCTCCAAAAATTGCAATTAGGTCCTCAAAATTTCCAGTTAGTATATTGGGACCCCAATGAACAACTTTGAAGTTTTGCATTTTTGCAAAAAAGGGCTCTAACTTCATCAAATTCGGAGAAACACTTTGTGAACTCCAAAGGAATGAAAATCAGATCTGGACACAGATTCTGATCAAATTGTGATAATTCCTTTTGAAAATTCAAATGATCTTCGATTTTGATGAAATTAGTATCAATAGAAAGATCTCGGTCTCAGAAAGAACTTTCGTGAAGAAACTTTTTTCATATCTCGAACGCACGAATTTATGAAGACCGAAGAACACATGAAGGTCAAACTGAAACCAGCATGTCACCAGATTATGTGCAGATGACGTTGTAAATCGTGCAAGGCTAGCATGCTCATAATTTTATGAAAATTTTATGATGAATAGATCAGGATGTGTTTTACAACTCTCATGAAGGAAGTTTTTCCAGAAAATGATCGTAGAAAATCACAAAATTCATCGAACAGCACAACGTCAGTCAGGGAATCATCAGAACAGACTTAAACAACAAATTACTGATTCTGATCCTGACTTCTAGAAGCGTTTTGACATAGCAACTCAAGTCCGATCGAGGCGTATGATATATCAAATCGAAGCTTAAGACGAGCTTTACGACTCTCTAGTTTATCACTTCTCCAGATTTCAACGGTAACAAGCTCAGAACAGCATCGCAAGCCAACAGGTTTCATTGAACACGAATTTACAGAACTGAGTTCAAGTGTTCTTACCTTGTCTCGCAATGATCCAACGCTCAAGCGAGCGATCCGGCCTCCGTATTCTGATCTGGAATGACATGGAGAGGCCTCGGAAAGCTCGGCCAATCTACGATAACGGATTGCAAGAGATAATGTGAGATTCGACTTGTTTTCACACAAATAAACGAATCAGCAAAAGTTGAGGAAAATGATGCGATCCGGTGGCTGTTCAATGCGAGGCCAGCCACCACAGTGCCGTGAGGACGTCGAGGGAGGTCGTCGGTTGCTTGGAATCGCCGGAGGAGGTCGCCGGAGAGCCGGTTCAGCCGGTTGAACCGGCTGAACACATCACCGGCGGTAAAGCCGGTGATGTTGCCGAGAGAGAAATCAGGCCGGAACAGTAAGTTCCGGCCACCAACGAGGATTGCTGGTCTTGCGATCAGCTTCAAGCAGCCATGGGGGACATCGGAGGGGCGGTGGTTCGCCGGAAAGCCGCCGGCAAGGAGCTGGAACGCTCACGGCCGAGAGAGGACTTCGGGAGAGAGAGAGATGATCGTGAGAGAGGGAGAGAGAGAGAGAGAGAGAGAGAGAGAGAGAGAGAGAGAGAGAGAGAGAGAGGAGAGAGAAACTAAATCTGAAAATGAAACCCCCCCAAATTTTGGAGGGAAAAAAACCTTATATATCCCCCTTTAATTTTGGAATTTAACCCTTGTATTAATCCAATAGCCCAAAATGCATTTTTTAATGATTAAAAATCTTCTTTAAGGGCTAAAGATTAGTGACATGGCATCATGTACGGACGCAATCGATTCTAAATGAATGGCCACGATTGATTTATTCATCCCCTAATTAATTTGCTTAATTTTTAAAGAAGGGCATTTTTGTCATTTCTCTTAGGGGTATTTTTTGTAATTCTCAATTAAGGTCATTTTGGTCATTTTCGCGCTCAAGAGGATGTGCCCGGCCTTAGTTGGTCTGAATGGATGGTCGATCATCAAAATTTTCGACCGGAAAATGATTAGTCCGATCGAATTAGTTCAATTTGAATCAACCCAATTTGAGTCAATTAGCTCTGAATTTGGATAAACGCATGACCGAGCTAGACTAACAAGTTTAATTGAAGTCTAATTAACCAAATTGAGTCCCAATTCATCAAATTGAATATTAGTCTAGAGTGGGTCAAGTTGAATTGCACTAATTAGACCAATCACTCTTAGACTTCCTAATCATTGGATCACTAAATTGATCAAATTGACCCAAATTCATGTGATTCTTCCAAAATTGATTTTGAATTTGGATTTCATATAAGAAATTAGGCTCATTCGTGTCTCAATTGCGCACATCATGAAGAATCGATCAAAATCACTGATTAGGGCTAAAATTGGGGATTTTTGTGTTTGGCTTGGAATTGCAAAATTGATTCAAAAATTGGATATAAAATGACCTCTAGATCAAATGTCGTGAAGAAAACTAATCTAAAAAATGACTAGAAATGAAGTAATTTCATTTTTTGCCGATTTGAATCAAATTCCGCAATTTGGGAAAAAATTGATTCTAAATCGATTTTTGCAAAATTTCAAATGCCAAAGGTAAATTGAATGTAAAATAAGATGATTTTTGGATTTTTGAATTTTTCAAATTTGTTTGTCAAAGGTCTGACCAAAAGTCAAACCCTAGTTGACTTTTCACTAGGAGCTTGATTTTATGATCAAATCTTTGAATTTTTCTAAAATTTCCACTTCTAAAGTGAAATTGGACTTGAAAGGAATCTTTTTATGCGAAAAGCCCCAATTTAACCTGGGGTTGACTTTTGGTCAAAGGGTTGACCAAAAAGTCAACGCCAAAGTCAACCATTTGACTTTTTGGGTTTTTGTATGAAATGAATAGAAAATCGCTTATAAAAGCTAAGCCAACAGACAGAATTAAAAAACGACATTTTTTGCTCGAGAAACAGGCTCCGTCGCGATCGGAAACCATAATCTCGAATTTTTTTATTTTTAATGACGCATCGGCTAAAATTAGGTGTCAACATGCATCAGAATCAACGTTAGTTTTCAATGCAATCGACTTATTACCTCTGGATTCGTTTTGCTCATTCCGTTTCTCAGTTTCATATGATTGAAGAGTTCCAATCAATTCATTCACTGATAGAGGCTTGATCCTTTGTGTCTCTCGAAGAGATGTTTTGATGTTATCCTACTGATCTGTCAGCCCTCTCAGAAGTTTGTTGACTTTCAATGCATCTGGAACTGGTTGTTCTTGATAAGCAAGACCGTTTACTATGTCAGTAAATCTGTCATAAAAATCAACAATTAATTCTCCAGGCTTCATTTTGAAAGATTCATATTGACCAAGCAAAATATTGATTTGAGTTTCCTTGGCTCGATCCGTTCCTTCATATATAACATAAAGAGTATCCCAGATATCTTTTACTGAGTCACAAGCAGTAATTTTCTTATACCCAATAGGAGATAAAGCACAATAGAGAGAATAAATTGCTTTTGAATCTAGAGTTTCTCTTTTAGATATCTCAGCTTGAGATAAAGGAAGATCTGCTGGTTTGCTTGCATCTGCTTTCTCTTTTGAATCTGAAGACTTTGGATTGACTCCTCTAATGATGACATCCCATTGCATGTGATCAATTGATTTGATGAATGCCTTCATCTTATTTTTCCAGATGCTGTATTCTTTGCCATCGAAAAATGGTTGTCTGTTGTTGCTCTGTCCTTCAATGAGCCCTGGAGCACCATAGCTAGCCATATAGATCGTTAGCTCAAAAGTAAAATACTTCAATAAATTAGCAACCTGCTATGATACCAATTGAAGTGGCTAGCACGGGTTACCTAGAGGGGGTGAATAGGTGATCCTAAACAAATCTTTGATATTTGCGCGGAATTAAAACGAATAACAAAAGAATTTGAATAAAATTCAGATTCAAGTTAAATCGAATAGGAGAAGTTCTGAAGTGCAGAATGTAAAGTGAGAGATAAGTAAAAGAGAATCTGCACACAAATTTATAATGGTTCGGCTTATAGCAAGCCTACGTCCACTCTCCCACGCTTACAGCCTGCCGGCTGGATTTCACTATGTAATCAAGAGGAATTTACAGATTCTGAGTCTCAGAACTATTGTGTATGATAAGACTCTCTATCTCACACAATCACTCTTTACAAAGTAATTCTCAAGATCTTTATCTTAAGTGCAGAATGACAAGAGAATAGAATGGAGTATGCTCAGACTTTGGACTTGTTGATTCTTGAATCTATCTTCTTCTGCTGCTCGCGATCTCTTTAAATACTCCTCTTCATCCACACTAGCCGTTGGACAACTTGCAGAGGATCATCTTCCAATCTTCACCTTGGATAGATTTGTATAATACGGATTGAGTAGCTGTTAGATGATAAATTATGAATCCCGCTGATTCTGGTTGCCCATACAATCAGAATCTTGATTTCCATAAATAGAGTTTTGTCCGTTGTAAAGCATTCTTGTCTTGGTATTTGATTGTCAATCAATTTGAATAAGATTGAACAAATCAAAACTTTCCTTTTGTGAAATCCATGCCAGATCACTAGCTGTTATTCTTCGTTCTGAGTTTTGCTTCTGAAGAATTACTGCGTCTTCGTCTGCTTCTGAAAATTTCATCTTCTGCGTCTGCTTCTGAAAAATTTCAGCTTCTGCATCTGCTTCTGAATTTTCCTGTTTTTGAGTCTGAATCTCAGAACTTTAGTTTTTGTGGGTCTTCAAGAACTTATAGAGTCTGAATTATTTCTGCGTCTGAAAAATATCTCAAAACTTAGATAATTCTTCTAACTTGTAAAATCTGAAAAACTTCCTTCTAAGCTTCCAGAACTTATATAACTGAAATGAGAAGGTTTAGAATAAGTATCAGATTTACAAACATTATAGAAGGTTTTGTCAACTTCAAAATCAGTAGAAGTTTTCCTCAACACTATGTTTAGGGAACTTAGTTGTGCTTAAGCTTTCGGACAATGACATTCCCGAGAACTGGAATGGATGGGGGCTATGCTTGGTATGATTTCATATCACTAATACGTTGTTGCCATTTGCCTTGCCTTACTTTTCTTAGTCTAATTTGTTTCGTAGGTGAATCATGACTCGAAAGTTATACATCTCATGAGATGTCATCTCTCAACAGCTCCAAACTTCTCAACGTGCTTGAATTTGAAGATACTAGTTCTTGATGAAAATTGTCCAAAGTCGCTACAAATTAGTAGCTCTATCCATAAGCTAGAGCGCCTAAAGCGCTTGGAAATAATTCCAGCCCAAGTTCAGCCGTCAAATTTGCCCACAAGCATCCCTTTTGACCTTTTTGCAGTGCCTCCTGCAATATGCTATCTAAAGTACCTATCCAATTTAAAGCTATTTAAAGCTAGAGGGGCAGTGTATACGAGAGCTTCATCCATCTATTGGAGAGATGGCGGACTTGACATGCTTGTCTTTAATGAATTGTCGTCCATTTGGAAAGCTTCCAGACTCCATTGGGAAATTGAGATCTTCAGTCGTATTGAATTTGGCCTACACAAGAATTAGAGAGTTACCCAATTCTATTAAAGATCTCACTAGGTTGGAGGTAATGAACCTAGGATCGACTCGAATAAGGGAGCTGCCAAACTCCATTGAAAGACTAGAATCATTGGTCGAGTTATATTTGGTGAATACAAAGATCACAGGAATACCTGCTTCTGTCGGGCATCTTAGAAGGCTGAAGTTCTTAACTTTGGCTGGAATGCCGGAGAATCTTAAAGTGTTGGAATCTAGCGGTCGTAAAAATATCACCTGCATGGGGGAGTCACCAAAAGTAGAGGATGGGAGTCGAAGTATAAATATCACATGACCTCCTCAGCTTTGGAGACTTGGCATATCTTGTGATGATCCTCGATCTCTCACATGGCCTCCTCAACTCTATAATTTGGCATTAAGAGATGTCAAGTCATCGTTAGAACAAACATTCTTTTCCAACTTGAGATGTTTGAGATATTTGTCCCAGTTAACACTCTTTAGATGTTGGTTTAGAGAGATCAACTTTGAACAGCTAGAGAGTCTCCATTACTTAGATGTGTTATTATGTAAATCGCTAATAAGGCTATCGGGTCTATCAAGCTTGGGGAAGCTCAAAAGGCTAATAGTGATGAGCTGCTGTCAGCTAGTCGAGACTCGAGATTTAGGAGAATTGGAATCACTGGAGGAATTATCAATAGAGAATTGCGGCTCCTTACAAAGGTTGTCTAATCTATCAGAACCACATGGGTTGCGGACATTGCACCTCTATCACTGTGAATCGCTACAAGGTTTGCCTGATGTACCAAACACATGTCATCTCTATGTTCATGGATGCCCGATGTTAGACGATTCTGGTGACTTTGACAAAACTTGCAAACAATGTATGGAACCCGACGTTGATGTGAATCAAATGCGGGGTTTACTCAGTCGATCAAACTTAATGGCCGTAAAGAATTGGAACCGGTGGAAGCATCACCCGTAATGGCACCACGATTCCATCAGAAAGGTTTTATGATCTACCAAATTCGATCGGAAAGGTTTTCTCATTGTAGATATGTTACAGCCAAATCTAACATAACATTCTCTCGCTTTCATTATTATTATATATCTCCTTATATGGAGGCAATATATTTGGCCTAGCAAGTATTTGGGATTAATGTCCAGTATTTTTATGTTTCATTTCAAGTCTGATGTGGGATCTTCATAGATAGTTGAAAGTACAAAAGCTCTTTCTCTATGATTCACTTGCCTAACGACGGAGACATCTAATATCTAATCTAATCTTTCCAATCTAATCTAATCCAATCTGATAATGTCATCTACTTCATTTCATAATCTGATGATCTAATAAGTATTTTGGTGCTTTAAGGGGGAGACCTATGTATGGTTGATAATTGGTACTCTCCTCATTTCACACGTACCATATTTTGCCTAACTTTTTTTTTCATTATTCTTTTTCCCTACCATTTCTTTGTTTCATTGTCTCCTTTCGAACAACTTTTTTTTAAAGTTTTATTTCCGTTCACTTGTAAAGATGTATATCCACATTTTTCACATTAAGCAATAACTAAGTGTAATCTAATTTAGTTTAATTAAATAAAAGTATGTTGTTGCATAGTGCTCTATGAGAAGTTGACAATTCGGCACTTTCTCCACCTACAACCTGGCAATTTTTCTTCTAGTCTTTTTCTTTTCTTAAACTAAATTAAGATTAACAAATAAAAAGATGCCATCGGTTTTTTAAAGTAAAATCACATCAAGCTTCATCGTACTAATATGACTAGACAAAAACTCGTCTCCACGAAGTGACAAATTTAGAGGAAATTCATAACAAATTAAGCATGAGTTTGTTTCGCGGAAAATAAATGACTTGAAAAATATTTTTCTAAAAATAATCGCTTGTATCGCCTACAAAAATGAATGAATGAAAACTATTTTCATTATCCATAAAAATTTTAAGACATAATTTATTGTTAATAATGAAAATATTTTTCATTGACTAATTATTTCAAGTGATATAAACAATCTTTTTTTAAAAAAAAATTTCCAAATCATTCATTTTCCACTAAACAAACGGAGTCTAAAGATATACCAAAAAATATCACTAGAGTATATGTCATTAACCAATTCAATGGTGAGAGAAAATTAAACTAAAGTAGAGGATTTTTACAACTAAAATAGCATGGTCATGACAAACTCGGCTTTGAAATTAAAGAGGTTAGACTCAAATTATCTTAACAATTAAAAAGTGATCTTATAAGTGAATATTGTATTAAAGTTGGAATAGTCCTGTACTTTTGCAAGGCGTCTAAATTTTTTCTTATTTGGCTATTTGAATCCTTGAGCTATATACTATTTTCTTCTTATTGGTTCTTCCGTTGAAAGAACTGCAGACATGGCCATTAGATCACCGTTAAATGCCATAGCGGCAACCCTAGCAGGCTAGTTAAATTAGATGAATCAAATAAGTAATTTCCGAAAGTTCCAGAAAAGAAAGTTCGAAATGGAAAGAAAAAAGGACGAACTAAACAGGGAGTAGGTGCAAATGAGATCCAACCGTCACCATCATTCCGACCCACATCATCAGCAAGCTCTCGGCCGAAGCGAGACTAGAGGTGCTGAAAGGGATGGTCGAAGAATCGTGGAGAATACGATCGAGGCGGATCTAAGCCAGAGTTGTCGAATCCAGACCTGTTGTGGCAATGGCAATCTTGGGCATTTCTGCTTCCATGGCTGCGTTTAGCTGAGACAAAGAAACCTTTTTTGGTATATAAGCATGTAGTGGTGAGGAAGAGTCAGCAACCTCGCTTCAGCATGGCGGCGAGGTGTGATCTTCGCCGGCTTCTTGGCCCGGGCACGTTTTGAGATTTGAGGTGGTAGCACTTTCGCTTGAGTCCGATGAGGCGACGCCGAAAGCTTGCCGGTGCGTCGGTGGTGGTGCCCCGCCCATCCTCCCTCTTCTGCTGTCTCCCTCCCTCCCTTTCTAGTGTTTGTGATTTTAGATTTTTAATTTCCTTCCTTATTTTTATCCTGCATAAGTAAATAAATCCAGCCGTTATCCATTCTTTGCTGACGGGGCTTGCCACGCGGGCATTTCTATCCTTACACCTAACGAAAGGACCAACATTAAAAAAACAAATTATGCGGTTCAAGGACTCAATTAGTCAAAAATGTATAAAGACTTGATTGAACATTTTTCAAAATTTCGGAAAGTAGTGGTAATTTTATCTCATAAAAAGCCGCAGAGCTCAATAAATGTTATCTTTATTGAACATACTCATTTATTTTGGGCCTACTCCTAAAAAAAAAAGCACGAACTTTCAAGTGTCTTACAAAAAAGTCATAAATTTCACCGATTTTTCAGGTGTCTTGCAAATAATTTACGAGTTGCACCTGAAAGACACCGTTAGACTTGCCATGAGACTTTGCTTATTTGGCATCCAATTTGCCAAACGGATGAAGACGTGGCCAACAATGACTGTCACGTCACTTGTGCTTAACATTTAACAAGGTTGTGCCCCTCCTTTTAATAAAATACACGAGAGAGAGAAAAGGAAACCGAGGTGGACATCGGTTGTGTATATATATATAGATAAGAAAAGGAAGAGAAGAAAAGGGGGAACTAGGATTATAATTGCATGTAAATTAAAAAGATCGATTCATAGGGCGAAGCTTGGTAAAAATTTAATCTTATTTCACTTGAAGTATGCCTATCCTCATCATCTAGTCTAGGAAAGTCGGCATCCCTAGTCTACATTGATGGCGCGTTTAAACTTGTTCACTAGCTCACGGGACCTATCCTGGGCCTTGATAATAGGGCCATGTATATTCTTTACCCAACATGGCTCAGTTTTTACTTACTCCAATTTAATTGCCTTGATATAACCATACTTTTCTTGTTGTGGCGTTATCTTGCTTATTGGATTGTTAATGTATTTAGATCCTATTGTATGAGCTTGATTATGCATGATCATATATATGTTTGTTTAGGGATTAAAAGACAAATGATCGTGTCAAACATTTTCATTTAAAAGAGAAAAAGGTACCAAGATTGGGTGTTAGTGAAAATCTAGCGTAATCAAGTCCCCGACTCCGAATCTCTAGCTCGAGGAAAGTAAAACTGACTCTTGCGTTTTACTTGGCCTATAGTAGATAAACGGCGACTCCTAAACAAAAAAAAATTGCATAATCAACCAAGTTTAAATCAACATCGCGATTGGTAGGACTTAGGAGAGCCCGAGCCAAGCGCGAATGCCCACCTCATAAAAGGGACCATTTGGCGTCCTTTTGGAAATCCGTCCAAACCGCTCGGCGAGTCTCAAAATCCCCTCAAGAGGTCATATACGCAAAATTATTCTTGGTCTCAAAGAACACGAATTTTGTTGGAATTTGGAATCATATTGACCTGAAACTGAATTTGTCATCCTGAATCTTACATTGTCATTTGGATTTTTCACTTTCATTTTGATTGCCTAATGGCTAATTTCCATCGACCAAATAGGGCTTCGAGCAAAGTTCTCATAAAGGATGGAGTCTCACACAATCAGAAAAGAATGCCACATGAGATGGATAGCTAAATTGTTCTACAGTGCCTCAAAACGGCAGTATATGTATAAATAGTTTAAAACATTAATAAATTCAAGTACCTAAACAAAAGCTAAAAACATTACAAAATATGAGTACCTAAAGGTTCTCACTTTTTGATAGTTTTCTATGTATCTTTCATCTACATTTTTCAAATCTCAAGTATAAAACTGGATGACCATGAAAATGTTTGAAAACCATGATTTTGTCTTAGGTTTAGAGGATCCGAGGTAATAGAATTATATATCTAGACACTTACCTCATGTATTTAGTGAAAGTGATGCGAGGCCAAAACCATGGAAACATTTCACGTGTGTGTGAGTGATTTAAGTCTTACATTAATCGCCAAAACATTAAATTGCATCTTGTTAAGTATAGTACAAAATATATCATTTCTAATCTCAGAATTCAATGAAAGTAAACGTAATGAATATTCATTGTTCAAAACCAATTAAAGAACATCATAACTCTAACAGTAATTGATACCACATTATTGTCAAAACCCAGTTTATTTTTTTATTTTTTTGGACAGTTTTTTACTTCTTGGGACTTAGCATAGCAAACAAACAAAGCCGTTGGAAATTAAATTACTGCAGTTTCCACATTGGTGCGTACTTTATAGTGTCAGAGACAAGAACATCGTATTTGAACTGAAGCCTTCTCTCTAGCAACTTCACATTAGATCGTGATCGAGAGCTATGCTGCAATGTTGGATAGCTTTCTCATTTATGCTTCAAGATATATACTGGAACTTCAAATCATAACCCTCAAACTTTTGATCAGTTGTCCGATCGAGCTGCTCAATCATCTCTTGCGAGAGGTGATTCTTCCAATCGCCCACCTCCCCTCGCCGGAAAAACCCACTATTCTCGACCGTCGAGCCTGATTGAGTCCCCATACGATGGACCCCGGATTTGTTCACCTCCATTTGCTTCAAACTCTCTATGCTGCACAGCTTTATGATCTCTTGCACTACACCACCATCAATCTCTTCAGGAGTAAATGGACAGCCCAAGAAAGTTGCCAGCCTCTTCACATGAGGCTCTGTCTCACTCTTCAATTCCTCATACTCCAACATTAAGACCTTGTTTGGATACTCCAAGCTTGCTTTCCAATAGCCCAGCACATGGTCCCAAAATGGCCCTGAAAGAGATACCCCTCTACTGAATAGCTCAAATGCTTCCTCCAAAGAAATAGGTGGCCTATCACCATCTGTAACTCTTATTTTGCCAATGAAGATCCACATTGATACAAATACATCCTTCGGGTCTCGGACGATGGACACGATCCGGCACCCTGAGGTCGCAACAGATCTCGGCAGTGAGGCATAAGGGATGTGAGTGGAGAGAAGCCTAGGCGAGGGAAGTGAGTTGAGGACCGAGATGGGGTCCTTCTCATAGGCACAAAATTCAATGTAGGGCACACATTCATGAGGGTTCTTTGTGAGCAAAGTGTGCCTTGGGAGGTCTTGGTTGTGCCTATTGGCAATAGCAAATGAGAGAGCCTTGAGCCATGTCAATCCGGTTTTAGGGAAGGTGGCCAAGAGTGTGTCGGTGGGCCGGGCCTCGAAATGTTGCTGGGCCCAGATGGCTCCTCTTAGGAAGTGATTGTCATACCAGAAGCCTTCATACTTGTAGAAATGCTCAGTCAACCACCCCTTTTCTCTTGGTAAAGATGATGAGATGGGTACTTCTCCGTTGTCTGCTTCTTGACATTCTAGGGCAATTTGTTCCTTAAGAGGCTCTTCATGACTGGAGAGATCAGAAGCAACAGTGTTTGGCACCTGTCACAATGCAACACGTAAAAGTGAAAAAAATTCTAACAACATTCTTTCAAAATGTACTAGCATAGAGGCACAAACAATGCATGCGAATGAAGTCACGATCGTAACACTATTTATAGATACTCTAAGTTCATTTCCTTTTTTTATTCTTTTGAGCACAGATAAACTCCCTTGATCCTTTTGTCACGCCATGTGGATTGCCGCAAAGAGCCACGTTGATCAACATATTCTTAAAAATAATGCTTCGGAGGATTCTCATGCGAGCTAAGTCATGGACACCGTTCAAATTTAATGGATTCTAAAAGGTTTTGCGATCAAAATGATCATTCGTTGAAGTTTTAGATCTAAACTATATACCTTACTATATATCCAACAACTCTCGCATCCCCATCATCATATGGTACATTCCTTCATGCAAAGCCCTTCTTTCGGTGAAATCTGTTTCTCCAAATTATTCGTTGCCCGACACCTGTCATGTCTACTGCTAAAACTTCTAATAAATCATGCAACAGGCAGAGCTACAAGCAATCACAAAATACAAGAACACATAGGATGAACTCGTTGTAAACAAAGGGGGATCGTTGCATACCGATGAAACGTTCCCACGAATCGTCATCGCCGGCAACTGGCAGACACCTTCATGTATGCAAATGCAAGGTGAAGGAAGAGAGAGTGACTGATGGGTCAAAGAGGTCATATCGGTGGAAAGTAGATAAACGGTGAAATCTTGACGATCCTTGATAGATGATTTTCAAGTCATTTTGTTCCCTTTGGACAAAATTGTTAAGACGTCTTTAAGACAAGTGCAGCTCCAAATTATTGAGAAAAGCGTTATGATCCCCACTCTCTCTCTCTATAATGAAGATTATTACCATTGCATTAAGGAAGAGAGAGAGAGAGAGAGGTCAAAGAGGATATGTTAATCATACCGGTGAAAAGTAGATGAACGGTGAAATCTTGACGATCTCTAATAGATGATTTTCAGGTCATTTTGTTCCCTTCATGAGAAAATCATCAAGACATCTTTAAGACAAGTGCAGCTCCACATTATTGAGGATAGCATCTCTCTCTCTCTCTCTCTCTCTCTCTCTCTCTCTTTAATGAAGATTATTACCATTGCATTAAGGGGGAGAGGGGGAGAGGGAGAGAGAGAGAGGGAGATCAAAGAGGAGATGTTAATTGTGTTGGATGATCCCTAGTAGATGATTTTCAGATCATTTTGTTCCCTTCATGACATAATCATTAAGACGTCTTTAAGACAAGTGCACAGTTCCAATTATTGAGGAAAGCGCTATGATCCTCTCTCTCTCATATGAAGATTATTACCATCGCATTTCCTTGGATATCCTTGTGGGACGTTAATTTTCCATAGAGGAAAATGCTTAGATGACTGCACCGTTACTTTAGGCAAAATAACTGTGCAATCTGAATTCCACAATTTCCCAAGGAAACCGGATGACTTTTTTGTAAATAACTAAATTTTGCTAAAAGTAAGTTTAAAGGGGGAAAAACCTAAAATTATTAATGACCAAAATGCAGATAATCACAAACATGAAATGCTAGTTAGTTGATTAAAATCTTCTATTACATTTAAGCTGATTTTTTCTTTTATTTTGTTTACATCAATCTTTGATCACATTTTAAAGAATTATACTTTCATTACTATTTTTCCTTTTATAACAGTTTAAAAGTCTAATGTTAAATATAGCTTTCCGGTATAAATATTATAAAATGTATGAACTTATAAGAGTTAAACTCTATACTCATTTAAGATAACATAAATTCCTTGTTCCTTATTGTCATGATATCTTCATCATTTGCATCTTTAATTAAATAATTTTTCTCAACCAAATCTTATAATATTTTTCCATCAATCCAATCACTATAAAAGGAACTCCGTATAAAAAAAACAAACAAGGAAAAAATGGTTTAAGCTTATCCAATTCAAGAATAATATAATATTCTGATAAATGACAACTAAAATACAATGTTCAAGAATCCTCTTCTGTGAGCTATTAAAGCTAGTAAGAGACTAGTAAACTAATTATGAGATGTGTAGATAAAAGAGTTTAGTCGTTGTGTACATTGATCAGAAAACGTTAAAAGAATTGATAGTCTACAATTCATATCCTCCATTAGGTATACCTAATATATACTTTTCTCATTTATCAATTCTTAGATTTTATTATACGTTTTCTCTAAATTATGAGATGTGAAATCGAACAAGTTTGAAAATAGCGTTTGACATTTGAAGGACTTGGCTGGCATTTGATTTTGCGATTGTATCTCAACAATTTTGAAACAATTTTTTCCCATTTTGAAACTAATCCTCCGGTTGCCCATCCTAATTGTGGTCCTGCTGGCACTGTTACTATTTGTCTGATAATGCCCTCATGCTAGCCAATCTCAAAAAAAGAAAAATTAACTAGCGAAAGAAAAAGTATAATAAAAAGACCAACCGTGACATTTCCTACAAAGTTGAGGGGAAAGTTTTTTAACAAACGAAAAAAAAAGATAGTGGAATGATTTTAATTTTGGACAAAAATAGAAAGACAGCTGTGATATTATTCCTTAAATAAAACTGGAAAAAAAAAAAGCAAAATCTTCATTCCATGGTACTTTCTTGCATCCGGTTGCCCACCTCTCACAAGTTGAAACTTGTCGTCAATGTTGGCCCGCCACAATTCAACATAACCACACGCTCATGCCAGCTGGACTAATTTTTTTATTCCGCACGGTACACCTAAAGATAATTAAACATAAAATGCAGGAGATGCAAAGACTTTTATCTAAACTTAACGCACGGATATCAATTTAATTCTAAATTTCTCAATTCTATCAATTAAACACGAAGTGCTTCCGGCCAATATTCGTCAAAAATCACTAACATGGTGGCGTGTCACATAAGATGACCAACAAAAACTAGACCGCCGCATCAGCAATTTCCGCCGAAAATTGAATTGGAAAGACTACGTTGAAAAAAGATATAAAAAAGTTTCATATCCTCAAAATAAAATAAAAAATTCAAAATAAATTATTAAAAATACTGAAAAAAAAGAGAGTAAAACGTTATTAAGACGAAAAAGAAACTCAACATGCGTGGCCGTCCCCATGCGACACAACAACTACCTTATCTTTATTTCCAGTCCCTTCGGGTCTCCATCGCCTGTCTCCCTCGCTTCACCAGCAGAAATATCCAAAGCTTTAGTCCACCCACCAAGTGTTCGACGAAATTCCTAAATGGAAGCCACCAAGCCCTCGCTCTCTCGTCCCAAATTCCAGCCCAACCTCTCTCCACTTCCGCTCCAACGCACCACGGACCGCCCATGCGAACTCGTCTCCGTCACCAGAAGGCTCGCGCTGTCCTCCTCTCTCTCTTCCCTCGTCTTCTCTTCCTCGCCCACGCTCCTCCGTCGACCCGAGCCCGCCAAGGCCTTCGAGTTCGGGTTCGTCAAGCCCGGCCAGACGGTCGAGGACGCACAGGGCGCAGTCCGGGGCCACGCACGGTCGCTCCTGGCGGTGAAGCCCCTGCTGGAGTCCGGATCGTGGGAGGAGGCGCAGCGGGAGATGCGGGAGAGCTCGGCCCTCCTGAAGCAGGACGTCTACACGATCATCCAGAGCAGGCCCGGGGGCGAGAGGCCGAGGCTGAGGAAGCTGTACGCGGACCTCTTCAATGGCGTCTTGAGGCTGGACTACGCAGCGAGGGATTGGGACGGTCCTCAAGTGCGGCGGTGCTACGAGAAGATCAGCGCTGCTCTTGAGGAGTTTTTGAGTTTGATATGAAGTTGGTTGATTTGTAGCAAAAGATTATCGTAACGAACTAGTAAAGTCTGCCATGTGAAATCTCTCAATGGATGTTTCTTTGCTTTTCTATGTAATGTAGCTGATCGACTTGAGGCATTACGAGTGGTGTGCATAGAAAGGTCGATCAATGCCTGGTATACAAAGCGCCCCGCTCGACCCTGCCCCGCCTCGCTCGGGCCCGGAGCTGTGGCAGGGTGGAGTTTCACCTCATGGGGCAGGGATGGGGAATGCGATCCCGGGCCTCGTCCCACCCCGTGCCCGTGCCCGTGCATTTGTACCGGCATTATGTATGATTTGAGGTAAGTACATTTTATACAATTGTGACTGTTTCGGAGCAAAGCAGCGAGACCAAACTAGCTTCGCTAGCACCATATCTATAGTCGGAGATACCGTAATGACTTGGCTTCAAGGTTTATCCGAGACAATGTCACATTATGTCATATTTACTACCCTTTTATTTTAGTAGGCGC
>CM062244.1:36515813-36566932 GCA_031216285.1 Syzygium syzygioides | reverse complement strand
TTTTTCAAAAAAAGTTTTTTTTGGTAAGGTAAGAATATGTATAACTTTCCAAAACACCAATTACAATCTAAGCCCAAACCAACTCAAGACCTTATTAGGACATAGTAATGTCCATACAAGGTCAAGAGGGTTCAGCAGGAACTATACATCAAGCCAAAGGACGGCTAGGTACAAGCAAAACAGTAACAGAAAGACAATGCCAGCCGAACCAACCACAGGTAGAAGGGCGACGTCCTTAACTCCGGAAATCCGTTGTAGAGTACACCGGAATAGCCTGGAATAGCACTATCCAAAGATAGCAGAAGGAAGGTCCCACCTTCTCTGTAAAATGCGGTTCCTAATTGAGTCCTCTATTCTCCCCATAGAGATTGCCTTATCCTTGATGACTTTGATAAGATGCTTACGCATGCCAGGGATGGAGACGCTCTTGTTCCTGAAAATCGCATTGTTCCTTTCGATCCAAATGATGTGACATAAGGCCCCAAAGGAAAATCTAGAGATGTGGTGAGCAAAGGAGGAACCTCCGCAAACTTGTATCGCCCACATAATGTGTTCATGCTAGGGACGATTGCGCCAAGGTAGATTGCATTTTGTTGCCCAAAGAGACGCCAAACTACTGGTAGAGGTGCAATCAAAGAAAAGGTGGTTAATTGAGTCTGGAGTAGAACCACAAAAAGCGCACAAGGCATCGTCAATCCTGTGATATTGTAATAGGAATACCTGGGTGGGTAGCCTGTTAAGAGATATTAGCCAAAGGAGGAATGCATGACGGGGCACTATATGGCGGTCCCAAATGAAGACATGCCAAGGGGTTGAATGCCATTTCCTACGGATATGATTCCAAGCACTAGTAACAGAAAATGTTTTAAGATGGGTGGGGAGTCCAGACAAAGTTATCCAATGAGCTATCCATGCTAGTGAGAGGGGCATCTAACCAGCTCATGATAGTGACAAGAGTGTTAGAATGTTGCCAAGAGCCATTCAGGAAAGACCGAACTGTAGCCTCCCGAAGAATGCACGACTGGTAAATCTCCGCATTACTAAAGTGCTGGTACAGCGGGCCCCTACTGTGCCACTAGTCAAACCAGAAGGAGACTGAGTGCCCATCACCAATCTCCCACTTGAACAAAGATTGGGCTGAGGTACGTATATCAAGGATTTTCTTCCATGTCCAAGAGCAAAAAGTGGGTTTGGACACAATCCAAAAGTTAGCCTTCTTTAAAAAGGTGGTGTGAATCCATTTACACCACAAAGATTCTTTGTCTGTAAAGAGAAGCCAAATGTGTTTTAAGATCATAGCATTATTGTAATCCAAAAGTCTCCGAATGCCTAGGCCACCTTCCTCTTTAGGTAAGCAAATGGCATTCCATGCTACCTTAGCTCCACCAACTCCAAGATTAGGACCTTTCCACAGGAACTGCCGTAGAATAGCCTCAATACTAAATAATACCGATTTGGGCAGAGAAAAGATGGTGGCCCAGTATATTTGAATAGCATGCAAGACCGACTTGATAAGCTGCAGGCGACCAGCAAAGGAAAGAAAGCGTTGAGACCAGGAACGAGCACGAGCAGTAATGGTATCAGTCAAAGCTTTACAATCCTCCTTACGCAATCTAGTTGATATAATGGGCACCCCTAGGTACCGAAATGGCAATGTGCCCTGCTGAAACCCAAGGCATTGGGTTATCTGGTCCTGCAACGTCTGGGTTCCTCCCGAGAGAAAGATATTACTTTTCGCATTATTCGGCTTTAAACCCGACCAAGCAGAAAACAAGAGGAGAGATTCCTTTATTAATTCAACTGATCTCAAGTGGGCTTCTGAGAACAGCAGCACATCATCCGCGAAGAATAGATGTGATAGACGAATCTTTTTGCATCGCCAAAACAAGTGGAAATCCCGCAAATCAGTTTTAGCCTTTAGAATGCCTGAGAAGACTTCCATGACCAGAATAAAAAGGTATGGTGATAATGGGTCTCCTTAGCGAATGCCCCTAGAGCTCCCAAAATAGCCATGCAAATCCCCATTAATAGAGATTGAGAATTTTGGTGTCGACACACAGGCCATAACCAGCTTAATAAAGGAGTCAGGAAAGTTGAAAGCCATCAACGCCGTTTCTAAGAAGGTCCAATCCACTGTGTCATAAGCTTTTTGAAAATCCACTTTTATAGCACACTTGGGGAGGTAGGGCCGGTGGTGGAAATCAGCAAATAATTCTTGAGCTATCAAAATGTTGTCGCTTATCCTGCGTCCTTTAACAAATGCCGTTTGGGCGGGGCCAATCAGCGATGGGAGGACACGTGCTAACCGCCTAGCCAAGATCTTGGAGATGCACTTATATATAGTATTGCAGCAAGCAATAGGACGGAAATCCGACATAGCTGAAGCGTTTGGTGATTTCGGGACTAGAGTAAGAATGGTGCTGTTGATCTCTTTGAGTAGACATCCTGACTCAAAGACATCTCTTACCGCCGCAAGGGTGGAGGGTCCAATGATCTCCCAGCTAGTTTTGAAAAAGTCAGCATTGTACCCATCCGGGCCTAGGGCTTTTCCTTTTGCGAGCGAGAAAAGAGTGGACCGTATTTCCTCATCTGTAACCGGGTGCGCCAATAAGCACCTTTGATTGTCATCAAGGACTCGACCAAAAAAGGAACCAATCTCGGTAACAGTGGGCCAAGAAGTAGCAGAAGCATCGTTGAGTATCTCCCGAAAGTGATTCATAATATGAGCCCTTACCGCCTGAGGATCAGTAACTAAAGACCCATCCTCTGTTGAAACCGAGAGGATTCGATTTTGTACACGTCTTTTGTTGACAAAATGATGAAAATATTTTGTGTTAAGGTCTCCTTCCTTAAGCCATCGGATACGGGATTTTTGTCTGTAGAAAGATTCCTCCTGTATTCTCATAGTAGAGAAGGAGCGTGTGAGCTCCACTTCTCTATCTATGAGGCTCTGGTCAAAAGGATGAAGCTCAAGTGCAGCCTGGACAGTATAAAGTTCTGTTCTAGCTTGGTCAGTTCTTGCAGAGATATCAGAAAAAGAACTCCTATTTAGTTATTTCAGTTTCTGTTTGAGAACTCGCAGTTTACAGCAAAAGCAGTACATAGGAGTACCCACTACAGGGGTATTCCAAGCTTGTTCCACCAGAACCATGAAATTAGGATGTGAAGCCCAAAAGTTGAAAAACTTGAATGGTTTCTTCGAGCTAAGTGGCGAGAGAATTTTTATCACCATGGGCGAGTGGTCTGAAATCCCAGGAGAGAGAAAACTGGCTTCCGAGAAGGAGAATTGATGCATCCATAAGTCATTTGCGAGTACTCGATCAATTTTTCGTAATTTTTGATTTTCACCAGAAGAATGGGTCCAAGTGTATCTGTACCCCACATAGCGAAGATCTTCCAGTCCCGCCTAGTTTAAACAATCTCCAAATTCATCAAATGCCAGGATCCAGGGAGTTGTGCTGCCCACTCTATCACTTGGATCCTTGATTGCGTTGAAATCCCCAGCAACAGTCCAAGGAAGGTCACAAGAGGAGATACGTACAAGGTCAGCCCATAACGGACGTTGTTTCACAAAGGAATGCTCACCATAGACAACCGTGAGGAGGCAAAGTTTATTCAAGTTAAGAAGCTTAAGCTGTACATGGATCAGCTGGTCCGAAGAGTATAGCAGAGTAGTTTCCATTTCATCCGGGCTCCAACCAAACCAAATCCTACCACGGGGAGAAGAGTCGTAGTTAGAGGTCTAGCGCCACGTACTACTTAAGCCTTGTGAGATCCCAGCAAAAAGAGGGCCTTTAATTTTAGTTTCGATGATACCGATACAGGAAAGACGATTGGACCTAATGAAAGTACGTATTTCAGCTTGTCTTAGGGGAGCTACCATTCCCCTAATGTTCCAAATACCAAAAAACATACTAGGGGAAGGAAAATTATCTCCGGGATTTCCTAGGCCTCCTCCTCTTGTCTTTCTTTGTCGAGGAGGACGGGCCCGGGATCATATCATGGCAGCTTGAGCTGGGGATAGGCCCTACAGAGGCTTTGGAAGGAACCTCCTCTGTATAAGAAGCCAAAGTTCTGGAACGTGTGTTTGGTGGGGAAATAAAAGTGGGTTCCACCACCATTTGCTCTTCAAGTGCACAATTTTCCAGCTCGGCGTGAGAGCTAGATGAGTCTTCAGAGGATGTCTGGGAGTTCGTACCAAGGGCCTCAATTTGCTGGTGATGATGTGCTTGAGGACCAGGTACTTCGGTATGGGGAGTTCCTGCGTAAGGATCTGCCAGGGGGTTCAGACCAGGATCTGCCGAAGAGTTCATACCAATAGTGGGGTGCAAACTAGGAGCCACAAGTTCCTCCCCACCTGAGTTCATGTCCCGAAGAACATCAGGAGCGGTACTAGAGACACCTGCATTGGCTGTCTTTGGGACGTACAGATCAGAGCTTGAAGGACCATGAGCAAAAGAAGGGGCGTGGACAAGAAGCAGAGAGATCTCCCCCCTTGTATTCGCCTCATGTGTTCAGACAGTTGGAGGTCTAGTCTCAATAACAGAAGGCAAAGGAACCTCAACACCCAAGTGACGTTCCAGTTGGGAAGGTTGGGTATGCTATCTCTGGTCCGAGGCCATACCAGGAGGAGCAGAACCTTTCTTCCTTCTGACCATAGTCCATTCGTCTGTAGCTTGAGGACGAGTGGTGGTGGGCGCAACTCTATTTTCAGGTTGTTGAGGAGCACAATCAAAACCCTTGGTTCCCAATTTGTGGCCAAAAATACCACATGAAAAGCAAGCAATAGGTTTCCATTCGTATTCAACACTAATAGAGTTTACTTCACCCTCCCACCTGAACTTAACTAAGTCCACACGAGGATTGGTGGCTTTAAGTTCTACACATACACGGGCATAAGAGATTCTGACCAGCTGTTCAGTTTGTGTATCTACATAAAGTGGTTTACCAATGGCACTTGCTATACGCCCAATGCCCGCCGGAGACCAACGGAAAAAAGTATGTCCCTCAGCCTAACCCAAATAGGAATAGAGTCCAACTTACCCTTCTTAAGAATCATTTTCGGATGCCATTGTTGCAGCATTAAGGAGCAGCTGAAGATGGATATAGGGCCCATATCTAAGATCTTCCTGCGGAAATTGACATTAGGTACTTGGAAGAAGTAGAACCCATTCTCATGTAATTTTATATCCACAACTTGACCACCCCAGGCCTTTTTTATAGCCTCTTCAGTCAGCTTAAATGGGATTCGCTTACCAATGTAATGACCGACTATGCATTCCAGCCACCGTGGACTCTGTTCAGCAGCTACCTCAGGTGTTATATCAACAATGGTTTCACCATTTTCCACCGTAGGTGGAACATGAGTTAGGTTATAGCCTTTAGTTAAGACCTTGGCAACATTTGCCCAAGATCTGGTCATCTGTGCAGGAGGGTGACTACTAGAGTTCTGTCTGTCTTTGTTGACATGGCCTGATGCATTTGGTCGAAGGTCAGAACCACCAGAAGGACTAGCGATGTGGGCAAGTCTAGGGGAGGCATGTCGACTTTTAGATCGACCTCTGCTGCGACTACGCCCAGCATTGCCTTTCGGGACAAATCTAGAACCAGGAGGGGGGCTTTTGCTAGTGAAAGCTACTGATTTCCCCCTATGTTCAGCTGTCTTAGATGTTCTAGCATTACCACCTTTAGGCATTAGAACCTTAGCACCAACTACCGCCAGGTGTGCCTCAGCAGCAAGGGGAGGCTCAGCTTCCATAGCCAGCGAAGATTCACACGTTTGAAGAGTTTCCTCCATATAGACAAAAGAACAAGCACCTACCGGTCAAACGCCAGCACTAGAAGGAAGTAAATCATAAACATCAGAAAGTTCTCCAATAAATGCTACGACTAGTCACACTCACCAACTCCAGCTCAGCAGGAAACATAGACCTAACGAGGAACCCAACCAAGATCCAACCAGCTCACCAGCAACAACAGAACAGGAAAGCGTTTCAGTCTTAGTATACGGTCACTCCAGAACACCAGCCCCACCAATCCAAAACACCAGCCCCACCACAGCAGGAGAGAGACAAGGCAGGTACGAAACTAGGGTTGAGACCCTCAAGAAACCAACCCTGAACCCAAGGCTCAGTTCAGTCGAGCTCTCACGCATAAATAGCCAAATCCAGCGTCGATCAGATTTGGAAGCCCAGATTCTGTGCTGGGCAAGGAGAGAAATCCTTCGGATGGGTGGAAGAGGGCCGTCCAGAGAACCTATCCTCCAACAATCAGCCTTAGAGGTCGCCGGAGTTAACCGGAAACAACAGAGGACGGCCGGATGAACAGTGTCCACGGGAACCCAATAGAGAGCATTTTCATGCCTGAGTGAACAGTACCCGCGAAAATGGTGAAATGAAAAGTATGTACATAAGTTATCCAAAAAAGTTGGCACCAAAGTGATCCAAAAATATGTTATGGCACCAAAGTGATCTCCGTACATAAGTTATGGCACTTGTAGTGTACTTTTGCCGTTTTTTATCTACCCCTCACCCCGATTTTCTCTCTCTCTGTTCTCTCTACCTCTCCCCACCCCTAAACCTCTCAAATCGCCCTGATCTCCAAAATCCAACCTCTAATTTGCTCGTGTCTCCGACGAATTCAACGCCTCATCGTCCCAAATTCGCAGGTCCGATCCCGAATCCAGCACTGCTTCTTGCGGTCTCCGGCGATCGCCACACACGTCTAGGGTTTTCCCAACTCCAAACCCAATCGATTCGGCGACGCTTCCGACAATGGACAGCAACAATATTCCCCTCCCCAGGAGACCGACAAGTGGCTCTCGTACCAGTACCTGGGGAGGACCGGCTTCATGATCCCCACCACTGCGTCTTTGGCTGGCACCGAAGTCAGCGTCGACGAGATTGGGTTCACTGCCGCCGCCTCCGATTGCTACCTGCCCTCGATTCATGCCGCCTTCATCTCTGAGCCCGAGCCCGATCCCAGCAGTACGTGCGTGGCTATCTTCGAGTTTTGGGCTGTGGGTCGAGCGTATCTGAGATCGCTTCTAGTCGATGTCTATCTGAGTTCGCTTAATACCTCTCTGAAAAGAACGTGGGTTAGGCAATTACTTGCTAAGCGTTGTAATTATGATCATTGTTCGCCTTACGAAACTAAGGAAAGCGTGATCCTTTGGCTTGATTGATTTTGGGTTTGACTCTTCATGCTCGAAAGTCGAAACTTTAGGACGTGTGCAGGTTAATTTAGTTCTTGTCACTATCGAATTTTATGCTCTGTAGAGCAAGCAATTGTATATCAAGGTGGATATGGAGAGGACTATGGCGGAACCACCAGTGAATTTCAGAGGTACGATCTGTTGAAGTCGCCCTTGCTTTTCGTGAGGATCATTTTCATGTGTGTAATAGTGAGCTGAAACCATTTTGCTTTTCCACAAGCATATACCCTTACGAGTTGCGACACATAGGTTTCATTCATCTTCTTGTGCTTCCAGCCTTCTATACTTCAAATTACTTATGTTGTTGCTATAGTTTCGGTTGTCCATCCAGCTCAGCTGAAACATCTTCATCTTGTTATATTTTCTGGTGCTCTCGCCCTTTTGTTCGATCAGCTTGCAAGATCATGACACTTATGTGGTTTGCAAACATTTAATGAATTAATTTCTTTAATTTTCAGATGCCTATTGGTACATTCATAATGTTAATAGAATACTTTCGCAACATTTATATAGAAAGCTTGGTTTACTGGGAGTAGTCATGGTCATGGGCCGGTTTTGGCCCAGAACAGGCCCGGTCAAACCCAGGCCCGGCCCATTGATCGGGCCCACAATTCGAAACCGAAACCAGCCCATGGCCTACGGGCCCAGTTCCAGTTCCAAATTTTTTTTTAAATAATAATGAAATTTAAAAAAAAATTCATTATTTATTTTTTTTATAAAACAAATTGAACTCTAATTGCCATGCATTGTAATTACATTGATCTCCAATTACAATGCTTGGTTTGGGTGTATTGAACTCTAATTACAAGACTTGGCTTGGATTTTATAAACAACTACTTTGATGGTCTCTCCATTCCCATTCGATGTGGGACTCTTGACTTGCCTTGAACATTTTCAATGTGAGACTTTTGGCTTGTCTTCATGCAAATGCCAAGAGTCCCACATCGAACGGGAATAAAGAGACTATCAAAGGGGTTGTTTATAAAATCCAAGCCAAATCATGATTTTGTGAAGTTGTATGCCTTTTGTGGCTACGATCTTTTGCTAGTTAAGAGCAAATGGTTCCATTGGACCGCCTGGAACCAGATCGAACCAATGGTCCAATTCCCGGTTCTATGGTTTGTCGGTCCGGTTCCTAGTTCTAAAACTAAAGAATTGGTCTTATCAGTTCCCGGTTCCGACCGAGAACCGATCACCCCTACAATTTTCATTTTGATTATAATTTATATTGAATTTTCATATTTTTATAATTTATAATTTATTATTTCATAATTTATTTTTAAATTTTTAAATTACGAACTGGAACCGGAACTGCTAGGGGGTGGTTCCGGTTCCAGTTCACACATGGCCATGAACCGGAATCGCCGGTTCCGAACAGTGGCCATGACTAACTGGGAGTGCTACTGTTAACCTTGAGGAATAACCAAATCTTGCCGGCCATATTTATTGGAAAGTTTTTTTTTTTTTGGTCTTTCGAAATTCTGTAAAGTCTCAGTCTTGTCGTGGAATAAAGCACGCTATTGTGTCTCTTCAGGAAAGTTGGAATATCCAAAAAAGTGAGTTCTGTTTTTCCGAACCTTTAGTGGAAAAATGACTTTTTCCTTTAATATTAGGGATGGAGATTTTTCCTTTCATTGAACTTCTAACAGGGTTTAGGTATTATACTGGTCGAGAAAACGCAAGGCCCCTTGTTGCCCTGTTCAATCAGTATTGTATGGACCAAGTACATGATTTGCAGCATGCTTTCATGCTGCAATTTGCAACCCATGCCTTTGTTTCTTTATGTTATTTTTCAAGAGTGATAACATTGGCTTATCATCCATTCACTGTATGGAACTATAGCAAGGACCTTTTAGTAAGGCCAACAGAATCCCATCCTGTATTTAACTCGATTAGAAAAAGTTGAAAGGTGTCCTTATTGCTCACCATACGAAATCAGTGTTTGACGTGGTTATAGTGACACTTTAACGTGTAACTGCAATTATCCTTTGTGATAAGTTATGTTGAAAAGTCTTGCCTATTGCATTCTGAAACAATGGTCTACTCACTGTGTCACCTTATGTAGGCAAATACTGGATGCAGTAGAGATACGGGAGTTGCTTATTGATCATGTTGGTCATCACTGCTGTTGGGGAAGTCGTCCTGCTTGTACTTGGAAAATTCACGCAGTTGAAGATTGCAATGTTTACGTGGGAACTTTAGATACCTTTTTAGAGGAGAGAGCATTTATAAGAGAAACAGGACCCCACCGTGGTGGCAACAGCGACGGAAAGGATAAGGGTCATGAACTGGGAATTTGTGAATTGGATCTGAGGTCTCAATTTCCTGTCCTATCTGTTCCCTACAAGGACACACGGACAAAAGTTCCTCATTCTGAGACTATAGAGCAATGCTCAGGTAGTTTTTAAGATAAAATTTTTTTTACCACTTTTCATATAAGGATGTTTCCATTTGTGATACTGCCCATCTTTATCCTTCTTCTCTGTAGCGTTTTTCTGTTATCTGCTGTGTGCCGTCTATGATAATCATTTTATGTAGGTTAAAAACAAGATATAAAGGACGAGGAAGTTCTACTTATGTCGTGATAATGATCAGTCATGTGATATGTGGCTTTGTTTATGAACTAGCATAACTTGAGGAAAGTTGTGCAGGTTGCGATGGACGGGGAGATCGAGTGTGTCCCACTTGCAATGCAGATCAGGAATATGGATTTTATAAAGAAAATCAGATGACGCCATGCCCTGGTTGTCATGGAAGGGGTTTAATTGCTCATAGAGATGGATCTGATTCCATGTATTATCTTTGCTCTAAAGCTTGCAATTTTGATTACATATTCCTAAGCATTATCTTGTTCTTGGGTCATCAGCATTCCATCAAGACTAGGGCTTATTGTCTGCATAACTCAAATTTATGGTGCAAAATCTCAGTCCCATCACCATAGTTCATGATGTTGGGTGAGATGATTTCTCGCATTGTTCTTGCTTCTCGCCGGTGGTTTCCGCCCCCTCGGAGCTTGGAATCTGTGGCTTCTCACATTGTACCCTACTATGCTTTCTTCATAATGGGATATTTACCCTCTTGACAATGATGTCATAGCATCAGAGTCTTTGAATTGAGCAGTTCTTGAATGTAGATTATTTTCCAAGAAATGGTAGGTAATACTTGAATAATATCAACTTTGCATATAGTCCATGATATCACTGGAAATAATCTTTAGTTGAGGATTTAATGTTGTAGCTTCTTGTTGGTAACCATGTTCATCCTTCCCAATAAATGTCTTTTGACCTGTAGGTGAAGTGAGTGTATCTTATTATGATCTTTGAATTAAGGGGGAGTCAAGGTAGTTTCATGCTTCTATATTATTGTGACATCTCGAATTTCGGCCCATTTTTGGGATTTATAAAATGAGTAATTTGTCAGTGTGCTTATAGTTAAATCTCGCCCAGGAACTGATCACTCCCGGTTATCATTTTAAATTAGAGATTTCGCTAGAATCGCACTCGATCGAATTTTGCCGTTATTTAGACCCTGAACTTGACAGTCGATTTTCGGGAGTTTCAGGACGAAATAAATTGGACGATGTCAATATTATGGTAGCCAACGTTGAGATTGTCAGAAATGATGGAAAAATGGGAGTTTTTGACCAAGTGTGCATTTGGACTAGTAGACCTCCCTCGTTAAAATTTGGTCTAATTAATTTGGTCTTTGTCCCTTTTTATAAGCGAGGCTTATTTTGGACCGGTAGACCATTTTCGGTTTTGAATTTGGACCTTCGGTTTGCGTTTAATATTTGAATAAGTATAATATTTTTAATTCCTTTCTCTCCCTCTCTCTCTCTCTCTCTCTCTCTCTCTCCTCCGCGCGCACGTTTCCCTCCCCTGCGTGCGTCCCATCCGCCCATACCCCTTTGCAGACCTACTCTCTGCCATTCTCTCTCTCTCTTCTTCTTTCTTTCTTTTTTTTCCTTTTCTTTTCTTCTCCCTTTCTTCTTCTTCTTCCTTCATCTTCCCCCGCGCCCGACTGGTTCCGCTTCGTACTCGACCCAGCCTTGCCGTCTGCTGCTCGACTGCCCTCTGCCTCCACCCGACGCCGCTCCACCCGTCGCCACCACGCGTCGTCCGGCCGTCGCCTCCGCTTTGTCGCTGACACCCCCGACGCCGCCGCAAGCCAGTCCGCAGCCGCAGCCGCAGCTCGCCGGGGCTGCCCAGCCACTCGCTGGCTGGTCCAGCGTCGCCAGTCGCCGCCGTGCCACCGGTCACCGCCATTTCTCTTCCCCGGACAGCCGGCGACCCCTGTTTCCCCTGTTTTTCTCTCCGCCTCGAGCCCTCCCCTGTTTCAGCTTCCAGCTCCGCCGCTGCCGTGTGCCGCCGTTCCGTCCGCCGCCGCCTAGCCTCTGCCACCCAGCCGTTCCCCTCAGTCGCCTCAGCCGCCCCGCTGCCCCCTTGGTCGCCACCACCTCCCCTCTCCTCTTCTTCTTCTCCCCCGACGCTTCCCCTGTTCTGGACCTCCTCTCGCCGCGCGCCGCCTCGCCCCGCTACCACGCACCGCCGTCCCCGCCGTCCGACCGCCGCTAGCCACCGCCCTGTCTCCCCCAAGCAGCCGGCAAGTCCCCTCTCCTCCCTTTCTCTCTCTCTCTCTCTCTCTCTCTCTCTCTCTCTCTCTCGGTTTGGCCGTGAATGGCCTTGAACCGGAGGGGCTCCGCCGCCGTCGTCACTGTTCCGGCGTGGGCCCGTCGCCTCGCCCCGCTGTCCAGCCGTTCTATATCTCTCTCTCTCTGACCATGCCCCTCTCTCCCTCTCTAGGCCGCGGATTAGCTTGGACCGTCGCCACCGCTCTCGCCATTCGCCGGAGCCGCCGCCGCCGTCGTTACTGTTCCGGCGAGAGGTCGCCATTGTCCAGCTGCCATCGCCGCGTGTTCGGCTCGATTTTAAAACTTAGGACACCCGGTGAGTTTGACCCTAAACCTTAATTAGGATAATTTGCATTTCTAGATAAGTTTAGGGATTAAATTAGGGTAAATTAGGGGTTAAATTATGGAGATAATTAAGGGTTGGTTTTGTGGTGCTTTTGGTGACTAAGAATGATTATTTGGTCGAGGTTTAGTGGCCCATATAACGCTGTGATGTGGCGAAGCATGGGTGTCGGGATTTGGACAGAATGGTGGATTTGGTGGATGTAATTAATAGACCGGGTGGTGGCTGTTTTTGTGACTATTCAACGGGCTTAGTGCGATAAATTAATGGAGGTTTTGTGGCCCGAGAGGCACGATTCAATGGTTGGACGGACTGGATTGGAATGGCCCAATTTTGGGTAAGTACGGGCTTAAAATGTGGATTATAGTGTGCGTCTTATTTGGTTTTATGATGGCTGATTAGAATGATATTTGGGGAGTATAATGGAGCATTTTGGCGATAATTATTAGCCTAGAAATTACGGTATAATGGTCGCCCACAACGGGATTAAATTTGGGTGCGGCGCGATTAAATTGAGGTCTAAACGTACAATTACCGGGAGTGATCGCTTTGTGCAATTGACTGGCAAATTGAGCCTTGTTTGTGGTTAATTTGATGATGCCATGTCGCATGTCTAGCGGGACTAGGAATGAATTAGCTTGGTGGGCTTCGGGTGCATAAATTTCATACTGATCCAATTGGGTGATTTATATGCATAAATTACATGTCGAATTTGTGCCATGACAGTGCTGGATGATTTGGTTAATTGGGTTCGTGATTCATTGAACTGAATGCTCATTGTGGAATTTGTGTAGTGCAAGTGAATGCCAAGTTGTGTTCGTTATAGCTTGGAATGTACATCATGAGCATTGGCACGGCATGTGCATTTACAAGTATGCCCAAGTGACATGTGCATTGTGATCACCTAAAAATGCCCTGATGCGTCTTACGCGTGGTTCAGATAAAAATTGGTGCCTGTGAATGTGTGATCACAATAAACCCTGATGCGTTTTACGCAGGGTAGTGAACCCATCCTGAGGCGTGTTACGTGGGACGATGCCCGGTTTACCGGAAGATGACCAACCTGATGCGTTTTATGCGGGTAATGTGTCATGAGCCTGATGCGTTTTACGCGGGCGAGAGATCGATCTCGAAGTGATAGACCTGATGCGTTTTACGCGGGTCGGACCTGATGCGTTTAACGCGGGTCGGAGGAGAAATTGGTAAATGGCAGAATGCTAGTATGCAAGTGTGCGATAATGCATCGATGAGGCATAAGCATGAGTGCGAGCATTGGCATATGCATAACATGCGTTGTGACATAGAAATGCGCGTATATGTGCCGTGATTAAATCTTGTCGCATGACTACTATTGTTTATGAAATGCCTAACCTGCAGGGTCAAGTAAGATTAGATTTAGGCTCGAGGGCCTGAGTCCGTTATGTGTGTATTATGTGTTGTCAGCGCTTGTCAGGAGGTGCACGTTAGCCTAGTTTAGGTTTAGGGAATTACTCGCTGAGATTTATTCTCACTGTTGTTTAAAACCACATTTTCAGACCCCCAGCCTTGAGGATGGCAGGCGTACAGATGCATTTTTGGGAGGAGCCCCCGGCTAGTTCTAGTGCCTGAACCCCGAGCCACTTACCCCTTTTTGTCAGCAGTGGTCTTGACCCGCTTTTGATTTTTGGGTGTTCGGGTTGTACTTGGATATTGTATATGATTTCCTATACTAGTACAAGTGTTGATTTCTGTGGCTATCCTTGGTTATTTAAATTATTGTTCGGGTGTTTGTTATTTCCGCTGTGCTTTGTTCTCTGCCGTTTGGGTGTTGGGTCGGCTACTTGTCCTGGGGCGTTGCACTTGTAATCGACCTTGAAGGGATGATCGCGCGTCGTAGGGTTCGGGGCATGACAATTATCGTGTCGACTGTTGTTTTTTAAATGTATATAGGATCTGAATTCAACAAGTAGAAAATGTTAGTGACTATTTCTGTTCTTATGCTTGTCATTTAGGCAGGTCTCATGACACTGTAATTCTAATCTCATTAAGTTGTCTTCATTTAATTGGTTGTTATTGTTTGCGTTTGACAATTAATAGTTATGTGAACTGACTTTTTATATTACCCTCCTAATTTGTCACATTTATAACTCCATTTCCTTGAACATAGATGGTACTTGCTGTTTATATCTATGTCACCGAATGGAACTGCTTGATCTTTCAACATATTGTTAGAATTTGTGGAGTTATTTGGGATGCTTGAAAGTCATACAAAGGAAATACCTTTTGTAAGATGGCTTAGAATTAAATCATAGGTGCAGCCAGAATAAGCATGTACACACAAGGATGCAGTTAGAAGTTACATGATGGATTCTTTTAGGTCTAAAGTTACCTGAGAAATTTAGTCAAAGTCAAGTATTAAGATACACAAAAAAAAAACTCGAGATAAGTCCATTACGTATGTGACAAGCGATAGATAATCCCATTTAGTGTCTTTACAAGAGATTTGATTATTAGGCGTTGATACCACAATTGCACATTGCTATAGTTGTAACATCCTGAATTTCGACCCATTTTCGGGATCAATGATATTGATATTCCTCAATTAGTTTTAATGAGTCTCACCCGGAACGAATCCTTCATGGGATACTGATCAATAGGGAATGGCTAACTAGGAAACTGGTATGTGGACCAGTGACCCGATCGCGAATCGAGCACTGATTCCGAGAAATGATGAGGAAATATTTTGTGCCAATGTGGGTCGATTCTAGGAAGGTAACGGATTCAGTTTGCCAATGACGTACGATCGGATCGCGGGTGATTCCGCACAATCGAGAGTATGCGTAGCGAACAAATCCCGAACTAAATCCGAACGATCGTGACTTCCGAAACTAGTAATAATTCCTCGTGTTCTCTCGGTAATCGAGACCATCATGACTCGAGTAACCCTAGGTCGATACGCATAACCTCCTAAATAGCCGCCCGTTAGTGAGAGACCCTAAAATTGTAATTGAGCGATTTTGCTCACGAAATTGGACCCGGACTTGAATGTCGCTTTTCGTGGACATTTGCAACTATTTTTGCAAGGATGATGTCATTTTTGAGTGGCCAACTATATTTAAAGTCGGTATGGTCGAAAAATGGAATTTCGGCCCGAAATTGGAAAATTACGAAATTGCCCCTAGGCCTATGTTTGGGTATTCCAAATTTTAGGGGAAATTATTAGAGAATATTTAGATAAGATCAACCCCAATAATTCAGCCAATTGAAAGACCAAAATGCCCTTGGATATTTTGGCTTAAATGGATGTGGACCAAATATTGAGGGATAATTTGGGAATTTGGAAAAATTGGTTAAACCCCATTTAAGACCAAGGATTCTCTCTCTCTCCTCATTTCTTTCTCACCAAGACATCTCTCCCCCTCTCCTCCCTCCCTCTCGCCGGCCATCCCCTCTCCCTCTCCTTCTCGGCCGCGTGTGATTCGGTCATCGCTGCTGCCGTCGAATGCCGCCTCACCGTGCCACCGTCCAGCCACCACCTCACCCGACCGTCGCGTCTCTCTCTCCCTTCCCTCTAGGCCGCCGGACCAGCCCCTCGGCCATGTGGAAGGATCCATCGCCACCCGTGTCCGCCGGCAAGTCGCTGGTAGTCCTTTCCGTTCGTCGCCGCTGCCGCTGCTGTTTTCCCTCTGTCCAGCCATTGTAGAGGCCTCAATTTCGCATAGGAATCACAAGTAAGTGATATCCTAACCCTGCCTAGGATAACGGGTATTTTCGGACTAGTTCGGGGCCGTTTTAGTGAGTTTTAAGGGTTAATCGTGGGAAGATGATTGGACTGACTTGGCTGAATGTTTTGAATGAAATTGTGATGGATTTTGAGGTAGATTGGAGGTTAGAAATGATTGGTTAGGTAATCGGAACGGTTATGGATGATTATTGTGGCTTACGGCGCGAAAAACGGGCCTAAATGTGCCATTATGGTGATTTTTTGTGGTGGCCGAATTACTATTCATCATGTGGCCTAATTGGTGTATATTGGTGATTAAAATATAGTGTGTGTTGATTTGGGGGTTGTCGATAGGAGTACGATACCCGTGAATGGCGGAATATGGCCTAAAATGCGGAAATTCGGGTTAACTGTGCACGTGCAAATTTAATTGAATTTGCTGAATTGTGGGGTGGAAATTGTAATATCTCGAGGCTGAATTTGTGCCGGATTGAAGACTGGAAATTAGGACTCATACTGACGAGTATTTGGCTTGATTTGAGGACAATTGGTGTCAGCTTGGTGCAAGGTAGGTCGACTGGAACGTGATGTTCATTGTGGCTTGAATGGAGTGAGGGAATGTTGAAATTGTGCACGTGTATGTGGCTGTGATTGTGGGCCCGCGAGTGGCCAAGTATGTTTGTTGAGTGGTGGATTGAATGACTAGAGTTTGTATTGTTATATGCACGCGTGGACTGAATTGAATTAATTGTCAATTGATCGTGTTGGATGCTTGTTGAGCATAAGAAATGTGTGTGAATTGGTGCATGCACGGGCCACTTGTGATTGGTCAATTTATTGGCAAGTGGGGTTGAGTGTGTGAATGAATGAAAAAGCAAGTGTGGTGTACTCATGTGATGAGGGTGTACATTTACGAAATGTATGTGTGACGTGAGATGATGTGGCCGTGTGGTACGAGATGATTTGAATGGTTGGAAAAGTGATACCCTGAGGCGTGTTCGTTTACGTGGGACGATGCCGTCCTTGACGAGGTGACGATGCCCGGCCCGACGGGGTGACGATGCCTGACGAGATCAGAAGACCGTTAGCCTGATGCATTTTATGCGGGCGCAATAGAGAAGGAAAGTTGAGAATGTAGGTTCCGTCCTAAGGCGTGTTCGTTTATGCGGGATGATGCCGTCCCTGACGAGGTGACGATGCTCGGCTCGACGGGATGACGATGCCTGACGAGATCAGAAGACCGTTAGCCTGATGCGTTTTACGTGGGCGCGGTAGTGATGGAAAGTGGGAATGAGTTGAACTTGGCTCGATGTGTGAGAATTGTGAATGTTGACGCATGACGTGAGTTAGTGTGCGAGTGTGGTTTGTATCGTGGGATGTAGTGCTCGATTATGGAATAAAAACTGCTAGGCATGGTATGGGACGTGCCCCTGTGGGTTTTGCCTTATAATCGAGGCACACACGGTTGTGATGCATTGATGCATGTGAATTCTTATTGCATGCTTTGGTTTTGTGATATGGATGATGCATCATTATAGCATGTTGGCTGTACTATTATCTGACGTGTAGGGATTTGTATGATGAATCCCAAGTAGGATCGTGTGTGATTATTAGTATGATTGGTTGTTTGAGTTATGTATGTGTTGTCTGGAGGTACGTGTTAGCCTAGGTAGGGTTTAGGGTTTCGCTTGCTGAGAAGTGTTCTCACGGTTTTATTTAAAACCATTTAGCCGATCGAAGCTCCAGCGGAGTCGAGAGACAAAAAAAATCCGATTGAGATCAATACTGAGTCCAAGTCTTTAGAGGAACATATTGGCGTCGACGAGACCGACTCAGAGTGGACCCCTTTAAGGTGAATAAGGGTTAGTAAGAAGTTAGGGGTTGGACAAGTTTGGAGACGCCCTTTTTTGGCGTAGCTGATAGTCTATCCGAAGCCGCTAGCCCTTTTAATATCGGCGGGGGTCAATGTGTAAGTTTAATGGTTGCGACGGTTTGTAGTAATTATTGAGAATATAGTAAGTGTAATGAAGTGGTTGGTTGCTGGTTGTGATGGGTTGTAATGAATATTGTATATAACACAGTGCAATAAAATGCTTGGTGGTTTGGTGATTTATTCTCCCTTTCACCCCCTAGTTAAATATTGTCTGGGTATTTGAGGCTTTCGCTAGTGCTTTTATCTTTGATGTGTAAGTTTGGGTCGGCAACGTTTCATGGGACGTTGCACTGATTCGACCAAGGAGGAAGCTCACGAGCTCAATGGGGTTCGGGGCGTGACATTCTAGTTTGATTTGGTATCAAAGCGAGGACAGTTCAATCTAAGTTGGTCGAAGTCTAGAGTAATAAGGAGTAGAGAACTTAGGGTAGTAATTTAGGGAGACCCTAGCAAGTCATAGGGTAGTAATTTGGTACCAGATTATTTGTTATGATTGTTGGCTGAATTGAGTGCTATAATGATTGAGTTGCAGGTGCGTCTAGACCTGAGGTAAGTACACGCACCCTGCTGATTGTGATCCTGTGCTGCTTGTAATTGATTGCTTACTAAGTGAATTATTATGGTAATTCACTGCCTAGGACCAGACTGGTATAGTTGGCCTAGGTCTTTAATTCCTTAGTGAAATTATAGCAGATAGGTGAGTGATAGAATATCGTGAGGATGAGTTCGAGAGGTAGAGGAACTGGGGGTCCATCCAGCTCACGAGCCTGACCGGCAGGAGATCCGAGTATGGATGCAGTCATGAGGACCCTAAAAGAGATTGGTAATTTGATGGGCAAGCAGACTCAGGAGCGAGATGCCATTATTACCCAAGCGGTTGAGGCCGCTGTAGCTGTTGCCATTAATGGTAATAATGGAAATCAAGGACAGGGGCAGGTAAATGCGAATCAACTAATGCATCAGCTAGTCGAGCAGTTTTTGAAGTTAAAGCCCCTAAGTTTGATGGTAGAGGCGACCTTGAGGCTGTATCACTTTGGATAGAAGAATTAGAAAAAGCCTTCGAGGTATTGAAGTGTACGGATGGGGAGAAAGTAACGTTAATAGTGTATCAGTTGCAAGGAAATGCAAGCGATTGGTGAAAAGCCACTAGAAGAAGAGTGTTCCCGGTTGGTACCACCCAGACTTGGGCGAGGTTTGTGGAAATCTTTAATGGTAAGTATTTCTCTAAGAGTGCTCGAGAATAGAAGTTGGCGGAGTTCATGAGACTTCGCTAGGGGCAGAAAACACTGGACCTATATGAAGCTGAGTTCGATAGGTTATCCAAGTTTGCCTCACAAATGGTGAAGGACCAATTAGATAGGGCCCGGAGGTTCTGAAATGAATTGAAGCCGGACCTCCATAGTCAGATAATATCACTGAATTTGACAGGCTCTAATGAAATTTATGAGCGGGACTAAGCAATTGAACCTGATGTGATAGAAAAGGCTACAACTTTTGTGACTGGGAGCAAAGAAGAAAGGATCAACTTGGCAGTGCTGGCCATGATTGATTTTGATGTAACAATTGGGTTGGAAATGCTAGTACGGCAGAAAGCCGTGATGGATTGCAGTAGTAGGGTGATTCAGTTTAGTCCAACTGGACACTCTAGATCTAAGCTTGTAGGGAGTCAAGGAGGAAGCTCGGTCCCTTGAGTTTTACCAGTAGAAGCAACCAAATGTTGGAGGAAGGTTGTCAAGGTTACTTGGCAAGTGTAGATGATTCAACGACAGAGGAAGTGCGGTTGGAGGACATAGCAGTGGTGTGCAATTTTTCCTGATGTCTTTCCTCATGAATTGTCGGGATTGCCAATTGAAAGAGAAGTGGAGTTTGTTATCGAGTTGGCCCTAGGGCTGAACCAATCTCGAAGCTGCCTTAAAGGATGTCGTTGTCAGAACCGAAAGAATTAAAGGTTCAGATTCAGGAACTACTAGACAAGAATTTCATTCATCCTAATGTGACTCCATAGGGAGCTCTGGTCCTGATTGTAAGGAAAAAAGACAGGACATTGAGGTTGTGTATCGACTACCGACAGTTGGATTGGGTGACAAATTGGTGATGTTATGTCGTGTGCACATAGTGATCAAGTATGTGGTGATATGGTGGGTCACGAATGTGCGAACTCGTGTTGTGCTAATTGCACAATCTATGTGCTAATAGGACGCTAGATTCGAGTTGAACTAAATTGAAGCATTGGGAGACCTAAAGGGGACATTTTGAGATTGATTTACAGCCGAGAATGACCAGAATTGGTGTCCGGAAATTATTGGGATTAATCGGCCTAAGTTCGGGAGTTTAGGGTTTGATTGGGGAATCTCGAATAGGCAGTGTAATTGTCCATTGAGTGGTTGGTTCATGCTCGATTAGGCGTTAATTTGGAGTTGCCATGTCGATTGCCTTATATGGCTGAGAATTGATGATCTGTTTGATCAATCGCAAGGAGCCTCAGTGTTTTCTAAGATTGATCTACGGACCGGATATCATTAGTTAAGGATCAGAAAAGAGAATATTCCTGAGATCACTTTTAGGACACGGTACGGACACCATAAGTTCACAATGATGCCCTTTGGTCTATCTAATACCCTGCTGCCTTTGTGGATCTAATGAAACGGGTAATTAAGGAGTTTCTAGACCATTTCGTTATAGTGTTCATCGACGATATATGGGTGTATTTGAAAGGCTCAGAAGAGCATGAAGTGCATTTGACTGAGGTGCTACAGATCTTAAGAGAACATGCACTCTACGCTAAGTCTAGTAAGTGCGAGTTTTGGCTTAGCAGAGTAGTGTTCATTGGACACATAGTGTAGGGAATTGGAATTTCTGTGGATTCGTCAAAGATTGAGGCCGTGACTAAGTGGCCAAGACCGGCATCAGTGATGGAGATTCGATGTTTCTTAAGATTGGCCAGTTATTATCGACGTTTGGTAGAAGGATTCTTGTTGACAGCCATGTCATTGACGAGACTGCGTAAGAAGGAAATTAAGTTCGAGTGGGACGAAAAGTGTAAAAGGAGTTGTCAGGAGTTGAAGCATAGGCTGACAACTGCCTCGGTCTTGACTATTCCATCCAAACCAGAAGGATTTGAGGTCTATAGTGACGCGTCATTAAGAGGACTGGGATGTGTATTGATTCAGCTCGGAAGGTTAGTTGTATATGCATCACACCAGTTAAGACCACATGAGATGAACTATCTGACACATGATTGAGAGTTGACAACGCCGATAGCTCGAACTTCCTAAGGATTTCGACTACGATATCCTGTATCATCCCGGGAAAGTGAATCGAGTAGTGGATGCGCTAAGTCGAAGGTCGAAGTATGGCACTTATGATGGTTAATGAATAGACCTTGATGGAAAGGCTAAGAGACTCAGGGTTTAAGTTCGAGGCAAGTCTGATATCTAATATGAGAACTGCATTGAGAATCGAACTGGAGATCCAAGTAAGGATTAGGATGTTGTAGTCTACGAACCCCTGAGATTCAGAAGAGTCTAGATTTGGATGGCACTAAAGGGGAGCCGGACTTCCAAGTGTCCGAGAATGAAATGCTGAAGTTTCAAGGATGTTGTGTGTGCCCGATGATTTGGAGCTTAAGGAGGAATTTTTATCGGAAGCTCAGAGGAGCAGTTATAGCTTTCACCTGGGCAGCACGAAAAAGGTACCAAAATTTGCAGCAGTATTATTGGTGGAATAGACATGTGGCCAAGTATATGGCCAAGTGTTTGTTGTATGAACAAGTGAAGGCACAACACTATAAGCCTGGAGGATTGTTGTGACCACTAGAAATTCCTGAATGGAAAGAGGAGTACGTTACAATGGATTTTGTAAGGAGACTACCAAGGAGCTAGAGAGGACACGATTCCATTTGGGTGATAGTGAATCAATTGTCCAAGTTAACGCACTACCTGGCAATGCGAAAGGACTTTGAACCAGAAAGGTATACGGAATTGAATGTGCGCCAGATAGTCTACCTTCTTAGAGTACGGGTAACGATCACTTCGGACTATGATCCTTGGTTTATCGCTAAATTTGGAAGAGTTTGCAAGCGATCATAAGGACATAGTCACGTTTCAATATGGCCTATCATCCATAGTTGGATGGCCAGTCTGAAAGGACTATTTGGACTTTAGAGGATAGACTGAAAGCATGTATAATATATTTTCAGGGCAAGTGAGAAAAGTAGTTACGTTTAGTTGAACTTGTCTTCAATAACATCTCTCATCAGAGTGATGAGAAGGCACCATTTTAGGCCTTGTATGGTAGGGCGCATAGGATGCCGGTGTGCTGGGACAAAGTCGATAGAAATTATCCGAGAAAGGTTAAAGACCGCTCAAAGTGGCCAGAAAAGTTATGCCGATCGAAGGCGACGACTTTTGAAATTTGAAGTTGGAGATCATGTATTTCTTAAGGTGTTGCCTATGAAAGGATTGTCCAGATCTGGGCAAGGAAGGGAAACTTAGCCTGAGGTATGTCTAACTGTTTGAGATTTTGGAAGAGATTGGGGATATGGCTTATAGACTTGCCTTGCAGCTTAAATTGTCGCAAGTGCAATGTATTCCACGTGTCGATGTCGAGAAAGTATGAACCTAACTCAACCCACGTGTTGAGGTACGAGGAAATAGCCATGGATGACAAGATATCATAGGTGGAAAGACCTATAAGGATCGAGGACAGGAAAGATTGAAGACTGCGGAATAAGACTATCCCAAAGGTCAAAGTCTTATGGGAGCACCATGAAACCAAAGGTACCACTTGGAAAAGTGATGGGGCAATGCGACATCAGTACTCCCATTTGTTTGAGTGGATGGATTGAGATTACAAATTTCGAAGACAAAATTTTTATAAGGGAGGAAGAGTTGTAACATCCTGAATTTCGACCCATTTCTGGGATCAATGATAATGATATTCCTCAATTAATTTTAATGAGTCTCTCCCTGAACGGAACCTTCATGGGATACTGACCAGTAGGGAATGGCTAACTAGGAAACTGGTACGTGGACGAGGGACCTGATTGCGAATCGAACACTAATTCCGAGAAATGACGAGGAAATATTTTGTGCCAATATGGGCCGATCCTAGGAAGGTAACAGATTCAGTTTGGCCAATGACGTACGATCGGATCGCGGGTGATTCCACACAATCGAGAGTACGCGTGGCGAACAAATCCCGAACTAAATCCGAACGATCGTGACCTCTAGAACTAGTAATAATTCCTCGTGTTCTCTCGGTAATCGAGATCATCACGACTCGAGTAACCCTAGGTCAATATGTGTAACCCCCTAAACAGCCGCCCGTTAGTGAGAGACCCTAAAATTGTAATTGAGTGATTTTGATCGCGAAATTGGACCCGGACTTGGACGTCGCTTTTCATGGACGTTTGCAACTATTTTTACAAAGACGATGTCAATTTTGAGTGGCCAACTATATTTGGGATATGTATTGTCGAAAAATGGAATTGCGGTCCGAAATTGGAAAATTACGAAATTGTCCTTAGGCCTATTTTTGGGTATTCCGAATTTTGAGGGAAATTATTGGAGAATATTTAGATAAGATCAACCCCAATAATTCAGCCAATTGAAAGATCAAAATGCCCTTGGATATTTTGGCTTAAGTGGATGTGGACCAAGTATTGAGGGGCAATTTGGGAATTTGGAAAAATTGGTCAAACTCCATTTAAGACCAAGGATTCTCTCTCTCTCTCCTCATTTCTTCCTCACCAAGACATCTCTCCCCCTCTCCTCCCTCCCTCTTGCCGGCCATCCCCTCTCCCTCTCCTTCTCGGCCGCGTGTGATTCGGTCACCGCCGCCGCCACCGGACGCCGCCTTATCGTGCCACCGTCCAGCCACCACCTCACCCGACCGTTGCGTCTCTCTCTCCCTTACCTCTAGGCCGCCGGACCAGCCCCTCGGCCACGTGGAAGGAGCCATCGCCGCCGTTCGCCGCCACCCGTGTCCTCCGGCGAGTCGCCGGTAGTTCTTTCCATTCGTCGCCGCTGCCACTGCTGTTTTCCCTCTGTCCAGCCACTGTAGAGGCCTCAATTTCGCGTAGGAATCACAAGTAAGTGATATCCTAACCCTAGCCTAGGATAACAGGTATTTTCGGACTAGTTCGGGGCTATTTTAGTGAGCTTTAGGGGTTAATCGTGGGAAAATGATTGGACTGACTTGGCTGAATGTTTTGAATGAAATTGTGATGGATTTTGAGGTAGATTGGAGGTTAGAAATGATTGGTTAGGTAATCGGAACGGTTATGGATGATTATTGTGGCTTACGGCGTGAAAAACGGGCCTAAATGTGCCATTATGGTGATTTTTGGTGGTGGCCGAATTATTGTTCATTATGTGGCCGAATTGATGTATATTGGTGATTAAAATATAGTGCGTGTTGATTTGGGGGTTGTCAATAGGAGTACGACACCTGTGAATGACGGAATTTGGCCTAAAATGCGGAAATTCGGGTTAACTGTGCACGTACGAATTTAATTGAATTGGCTGAATTGTAGGGTGGAAATTGTAATGTTTCGAGGCTGAATTTGTGCCGGAATGAAGACTGGAAATTAGGACTCATACTGACGAGTATATGGCTTGATTTGAGGACAATTGGTGTCGGCTTGGTGCAAGGTAGGTTGGCTGGAAAGTGATGTTCATTGTGGCTTGAATGGAGTGAGGGAATGTTGAAATTGTGCACATGTATGTGGCTGTGATTGTGGGCCCGCGAGTGGCCAAGTGTGTTTGTTGAGTGGTGAATTGAATGACTAGAGTTTGTATTGTTATATGCACGCGTTGGCTGAATTGAATTAATTGTCAATTGACCGTGTTGGATGCTTGTTGAGCATGAGAAATGTGTGTGAATTGGTGCATGCACGGGCCACATGTGATTGGCCAATTTATTTGCAAGTGGGTGTTGAGTGTGTGAATGAATGAAAAAGCAAGTGTGGTGTACTCATGTGATGAGGGTGTACATTTGCGAAATTTATGTGTGACGTGAGATGATGTGGCCGTGTGTTATGTGTGGCCGTGTGGTACGAGATGATTTGAATGACTGGAAAAGTGGTACCCTAAGCCCTGTTCGTTTACGCGGGGTAGGTTCCGTCCCTAGGCGTGTTCGTTTATAAGGGACGATGCTGTCCTTGACGAGGTAACGATGCCCGGCCCAAGGGATGACGATGCCTGACGAGGTCAGAAGATCGTTAGCCTAATGCATTTTACGTGGGCGCGATAGAGAAGGAAAGTTGAGAATGTAGGTTCCGTCCTGAGGCGTGTTCGTTTACGCGGGATGATGCCGTCCCTGACGAGGTGACGATGCCCGGCCCGATGGGGTGACAATGTCTGACGAGATCAGAAGACCGTTAGCTTGATGTATTTTACGCGAGCGCAGTAGTGATGGAAAGTGGGAATGAGTTGGACTTGGCTTGATGTGTGAGAATTGTGAAAGTTGACGTATGGTGTGAGTTAGTGTGCGAGTGTGGTTTGTATCGCGGGATGTAATGCTCGATTATGGAGTAAAAACTGCTAGGCATGGTATGGAACGTGCCCCTGTGGGTTTTGTCTTATAATCGAGGTACGCGTGGTTGTGATGCGTTGACGCATGTGAATTCTTATTGCATACTTTGGTTTTGTGATATGGATGATGCATCATTATGGCATGTTGGCTGTATCATTATCTGACGTGTAGAGATGTGTATGATGGATCCCAGGTAGGATCATGTGTGATTGTTAGTATGATTGGTTGTTTGAGTTATGTATGTGTTGTCTGGAGGTACGTGTTAGCTTAGGTGGGGTTTAGGGTTTCGCTTGCTAAGAAGTATTCTCACAATTTTATTTAAAACCATTTAGCTGATCGAAGCTCCAGCGGAGTCGGGAGACAAAGAAAATTCGATTGAGATCAATACTGAGTCCAAGTCTTCAAAGGAACAGACTGGCATCGACGAGACCGACTCAGAGTGGACCCCTTTAGGGTGAATAGGCGTTAGTAAGAAGTTAGGGGTTGGACAAGTTTGGAGATGCTCCTTTTTGGCGTAGGTGATATTCTATCTGAAGCCACTAGTCCTTTTAATATCGGCGGGGGTCAACGTGTAAGTTTGATGGTTGCGACGGTTTGTAGTGAATATTGAGAATATAGTAGGTGTAATGAAGTGGTTGGTTGCTGGTTGTGATGGATTGTAATGGATATTGTATATAACGCAGTGCAATAAAATGCTTGGTGGTTTGGTGATTTGTTCTCCCTTTCATCGCTAGTTAAATATTGTCTGGGTATTTGAGGCTTTCGCTAGTGCTTTTATCTTTGATGTGCAAGTTTGGGTTGGCAACGTTTCCTGGGACGTTGCACTGATTCGACCAAGGAGGGAGCTCATGAGCTCGATGGGTTTCGGGGCGTGACAATAGTAATCTTTCCTTAACTGGCTAGTTAATTTCTCAGCTGTCTCAGAGAAGTAGACAGTTTGAATTGTTTCTTGGTTATATGCTTGTTAATTTCTCAGCTACAAAATAGAATTTTTTTTTCGTAAATTTTTTTTTCCTAGCAAATTAGCGATGAATTTTGCCACGAAATTAAAAAATGAATTTTTTTTGTTTTTTTGGTGGCAAATTAGCGACGAATACAGTTCGTGGCAAATTAGCCACGAATTTTATTATAAAAAAGTAGAATTTTTTTGTTTTTTCAGGGCAAATTAGCAACAAATTTTTTGATAAAAACAGTTCATGGCAAATTAGCCACGAATTTTTTAAAAATATATAGAATATTTTTTTTATAAAAATAATTTTTTTTGTTTTTTCGGGGCAAATTAGCGACGAATACGGTTCATGGAAAATTAGCTACGAATTTTTTTATAAAAAAAAGTAGAATTTTTTTTTGTTTTTTTGGGGCAAATTAGTGACGAATTTTGCGACGAATATAGTTCCTTTCCAAATTAGCCATGAATATTTTTTATAGAAAAATTAGAATATTTTTTTGTTTTTTCAGGACAAGTTAGCGACAAATATTGTTCGTGGTAAATTAGCCTCGAATTTTTCCATGAATATTTTTTTAATAAAAAATAGGATATTTTTTTTGTTTTTCCCGGACAAATTAGCTACGAATTTGCAACAATTATAGTTCGTGGCAAATTAGCCACAATTTTTTTTATATAAAAAATAGAATATTTATTTTTTGTTTATTCGGGGAAAATTAGCGACGAATTTTGCCATGAATTTTTTTTATAAAAAAATATAATATATTTTTTTATTTTTTCGGGGCAAATTAGCGACGAATTTTGCAACAAATACAATTTGTGGCAAATTAGCCACGAATTTTTTTTATAAAAGAATAGAATATTTTTTTTGTTTTTTCGGGGTAAATTAGCGACGAATTTTGCGATGAATATAGTTTCTTTCCAAATTAGCCACGAATTTTTTTATGAAAAAAATTAAAATATTTTTTATTTTTTCGGGACAAATTAGCGACAAATTTTGCGACGAATATAGTTCATAACAAATTAGCCATGAATTTTGCCACGAACGACGAATATAGTTCATAACAAATTAGCCATGAATTTTGCCACGAATTTTTTTTATAAAAAATAGAATTTTTTTTTCGGGGCAAATTAGCGGCGAATTTTGTGACGAATACAGTTTGTGGCAAATTAGCCATGAATTTTTTTTTCGGGGCAAATTAGCGGCGAATTTTGTTTTTTATGGGCAAATTAGCAATGAATTTTGCGATGAATACATTTTGTGGTAAATTAGCCACGAATTTTTTTATAAAAAAATAGAATATTTCTTTTTGTTTTTTCAGTGCAAATTAGCGACGAATGCAGTTCGTGGCAAATTAGCCACGAATAATTAACGACGAATTTTGCGACGAATACAATTCGTGGCAAATTAGCGACAAATTTTGCCATGAATAATTAGCAATGAATTTTGCCCTGAATTTTTTTCGTCACAATTTAGCAACGAAAATTGAAATTTTTCGGCGCTAAATTGTGCGACGCCGTATTAACGACTAAATTTTTTTCGTTGCAAATTCATTTAGCTATGAATTTTGCCAAATTTTTCGTGGCAAAATTAGTGGCTAAAACCTTATTTTTTTTGTAGTGCATGAATGCTTGTTGTTTTGCTTTATAGTCGTAAGTCAAGGCACGTACGAGTCACGAAACAGGGTATCATATGGTCTCGTACTCATATTGTTGCATCATGGGACAAGTTCGGCTTGGTGCGGGTTTACATTCGGATGTGTAGATCCAGGCCAAGTTCAGCTCCGAGCCGGCGCTCGGCATGACGGATCGAACCATGTGCCCTCGACTGCGATCCGCATGTTAGACGAATGTTCTAGAGATCGTGATAACACAAGCACGGCATGCCTTTGGGCATGATTGCCGGGAAGGTCACCGTTCGATCGAAAAAGTTGCGATTTTGGGTCCTCATGACTAGCTTGTCAGAGGGGTTGGTCGTGAGGGCCCGAAACCGCGACTTTTCCAGCCAAACGGTAACATTCCTGGCAAGGCGAACACCACCAGATTGAAGAGGGGGTGTCGGTGAATCATTCTATGGTCTCCGTTCGTCTCGAGATTTCCGTTTTAGCCTCCGTTGATGAAGGTAAAAATGCTTCGTAGTCACACATTTATCAGGTCGATTTGTGTGACTACGAAGCATTTTTATCTTCGTCAACGGAGGCTAAAACGGAAATTTCGAGACGAACGGAGGCCATGGAATGATTCGCCGACACCCCTTCTTCAAGCTAGTGGTGCTCGCCTCATCGGGAAGGTCATCGTTCGACCGGAAAAGCCGCGGTTTCGGGCCCTCACGATCAGTTCGTAAGTGGCACTTGAGTAATCATTTCTTTGAAAATTATGTCACTCAAGTAAGTCAAAAAAAAGTTATGGCACTTAAGTGTCCTCCGTACAAAAGTTATGGCACTTGTGCTGTACTTACTCTGGCAGTACTGTGTGTTGCCTGTTATGCTTTCCTTGGTTTCTAAGGGTAAGATAAGGTTGTTACATATTAATACAAGATTTACTCATGGTGCTTGTCATAACCCCGTTATTTGTTTTAATTGTGATTATCCAGAATTAATTGTTTCCACTTGTGCTTAGTCAAAGATAATAACGCACAGGACGTCGTACTAATAACCCCGAGGTAAGGACGTTACAATTTATGCTGACTCACTTTATTGATGAGCCACATCGATTAGAAAAACATTAAACTATTGCAATGTCGGATTTTTTGGCAACCCAAATAGAAGATGACACCAAAATGGTCGTTTTTTTTTTACAAAAGTGGCATATAAGTAATCACCTGATAAATTTTGGTACTAAAGCGAGCACTATACGAAAATAATGGCACTTTAAGTGTCCTTTTTTCTATGAGAAATCCCATCAAGAATAGGAATTAAAATCTTTAAAAATCCTCCAATGTGTCTAGCTACTCTGGCCTTCACTCTACCATGTGCGGCACTCCCCCATAGTGCCCCGAGGCCGCGGTTTGTACATTACCCCCATGCAGGGGTTGCAACCCCCTATCCACGTTACAAAGATGGACATATAAAGCTTGATGTGATTTATGTAAAACTGAAAATATCACGTGTAATGTAAATACTGGCTACTTAACAAAGGCTATTAGATTAGGGGTGTCCAAAATACCCAAACCAAATTGAACCAACCCGACCCGAATCGATTGAACTTTTTTATTTGGGTGTCATTCGGTTTGGGAACAAGTAATGGAATTTGGGTAATTTGAGTTTGGTTTGGGTTTCGGGTTTTCCCTTCTTTTTTTCCTTCACGCGCGCTCTTTCTCTCTCCTTGCTCTCATTGTCCTCTGGCTTCCCTCCTTCCACTCACTTTTCCCTCTCTTTCCCTTTTCCGCTTTATTCTCTCTCCTCCACTTTCCTCGCAGCATTTTCATTTCCCAAATAGTGACAAAACACAAGATCCACTGGAGCTTCTCGATTCTGCAATCCCCACCGAGTTCTTAACACAAAAAACTGAGCACTACATCAAGAATCGCCCAGATCAAAAGAAACCTAAGAGCTGGTGAACTTGGTCACCGCCTTGGTGCCCTCTGACATGGCGTCCTTGGCAACTTGCCAGGGAGCACGAGCCGGACGACCATCTGGATCTCCAGGGAGGTGAAAATCGGCTTCTTGTTGTAGCCCTCGAGCCGCGACGACACCTGGGTTAGCTTCTCAAAGATGTCATCGATGAAGCTGTTCATGATGCCCATGGCCTTGCTCAAGCTGCCGATGTTCGGGCGGACCTGATTCAGCACCTTGACGATGTAGATCTTGTACGTCTCGACACTCCTCTTCGCCTGTTTCTTCTTCTTGTTGCCGGCTTCTTCTCCACGGTCCCTCCAGCTACACCGCCACATTGGACCGCTCAACCACCGTTGCCGCAGCATCCTTATACTTGGGGAAGCTTGTGGCTGTGGCGGGGCCGATGATGAGCTTGACATTGACATGGCCATGTCGCTGGGTTGGGTCAGGAAGGGGGTTGATGGCGAGCAGTGTGCCAGCGAGCGGGACCACTGTGTCCATCGTCACGATGTCTCCTAGTACGTTCTATTTTCTGGAGACAGAGGATGCGAAGGGAAGAAGAAGCGCAAAACAAGAAAGAGGAAACCGAACCAAACCGTGTTTTTGGTTTGGGTCATATTCAGTTCAGGTCATGATTCCGGTAAAAACATGCACACATCCCATACGGTTCGGTTTGATTCAGGTATCATGAAAACCCAAATGCTAAGGCTTAGATCAAGCAAACTTGCTTTTTGATCAAGCAAGTTGCTTTTCGATCAAGCACAGTTTTAATCAATTTCTAAGACTCTGTTTTTTTTTTTGGTAAAGGTAATGTTTGTATAACTTTTCAAAAACACCAATACAAGCTAAGCTCAAACCTACTCCTGACCATATTAGGACACAAAGGTGTCCAAACGAGGTCAAGAGAGGTCTAGCAATATACTAGGTACAAAAGGCCAAACAGCCAACTAAAGAAGAACAACTGGACCAAAATGAAAGAACCAAACCAACCGGAGCTGGATGGAATCCCAAGACATGGCAGGAACCCTAGGACAACGAAAATAGAAAGATAAAACCTAAACAGCCCGCAGCCAAACAAGAGAGGGGGAAAACAGCAACGCTCTGAGCATAACAGGGTGCTAAGTGTCCAAGTTGGAAAAGATGGAAGGTGAGAGCTCTCAATTCCTCTGGAGTCTTCTATTTCTCGGGGTGTCAGCAATTTTTCCTAAGGATGTGGATTTATCCTTCACCGCCTTGATGATGTGCTTGCGAATTCCCGGAAGGAAGATAGCCTTGTTCCTGAAGAGAAAATTGTTCCGCTCCATCCATATCGCATGGCAGAGTGCTCCAAAGGAGAACCTAGCGAGTCGCTGGCCAAAAGAAAGACCCCCACATACTTTGCTTGCCCAAGAAATGAGTTCTGGCCACGGACGGTTACGCCATGGGAGAATGCATTTTGTAGCCCAAAAGGAAGCGAGTGTGCTAGTAATAGAACATTCGAAGAAGAGATGGTTGATGGAATCTGGTACTAGCCGGCAGAAAGCGCAAGATCCTGAATCAATGCGACGATTCTGAAGAAGGATAACCTGTGTAGGAAGCCGATTCAGTGATGCAATCCATAATAAAAAGGAATGGCGGGGGGTTATATGGGAGTCCCATACAAAGGAATGCCAAGAAATTAGGTGGCCTTTCCTCCTTATGTGGTTCCAAGCCTGGGCGACCGAATAAGATTCACTCGGGTTAGGGATCCAGATGAAGGTATCCGAAGAATCATCATCGAAGTTTGGGGGAGCTTCCAGCCAGGTCATAATATTGTGCAGACTGGGTGATAGCTGCCAATTAGAGTGGTAGAAGTCCCATACTGTGGCTTCCCGGGGGATTCGAGAGTGGTAAATATCTGAGTTGCTGATATAAAGATGAAGGGGCCCTTTAGAATGCCACCAGTCATACCAGAAGGATACCGTCCGGCCGTTGCCAATCTTCCACCTGAAGATGGTTCGGGCTAGTTCTCGCAGGTCGAGAATCTTCTTCCACGTCCAAGAGCAAAACGTAGGTTTGGACGTGGTCCAAAAGTTTTTCTTCTGTAAAAAATTGGAGTGAATCCACTTGCACCACATAGACTCCTTGTCGGTGAAAAGAATCCATATGTGCTTGAGAGTCATGGCCCTGTTATATTCAATTTCTAAGACTCTGTTTGTTTCATAAAAAATGAATAATTTGAAGAATATTTTCTTAAAAATAATCGCTTGTATATCTTACAAAAATTAATTAATGAATGAAAAATATTCTCATCGTCCTTGAAAATATTTAGACATAAATTGTTGTCCTTGATTACTTATTTCAAGCAATACAAGCGATCATTTATAGGATAATATTTTTCAAATCATTCATTTTTCATGAAATAAATGGAGCCTAATTATATATTCACTTTTCAACTCTATTTTTCATCAAACTCTCTAGGTTAAGTAGAGCTTAGATTGCTCCATTTATGTAGAACAAAAAGTAGGATTAGGTAACCTTCCTGTAAAAGACATGATATAATAGGGATATACTTTTTTGAGATAAGACATGATTGTTTAGTTACACTGAAGATGATATGGATAAAGTATAATACGATCAGGACTATGCAAAGTAGGTTAAAGTTTATATCACAAGGGTATAGTGATTGAATAATCGCAAGATCAGGTATATACAACTGATAAATAAAGTAATTTATCCGAAAATGTGAAACATGGAGTGTGCTAAGACTTTCATAAGCATATATCAACAAAATTATATTTGATATTGATCAAGATACTGAACCACTCAATGCATAGAACATTAATATATTCCAATGTCACATTATTTTACAGTCTCCTTATTTTATTTCATTCGAAATCCACAGAAAAAAGGGAGCTCTCACGCCAGAGAAGAGCAATGATCAAGTGTCAACACACAATTCGAATTGTACGCAGAGCATCAAACTCGAAGACTGTCTAATGCAATCTACGACGGTTTGGTACTTAAACTTGTTCTTCCAAACCTTCACATCGGCAATGGATAGACGTACAGAGAAGTCACATGCTTTTTAAACTCGGTTTCAGCATGAGTGTAGAGATCTATCTCATCTTTATACACCACATGCATGGTTCGTGCAAAATTGAGAATTCGCATGAGGAGTGGCCTGGGGATGATGGTCGGACAGTGCAGCTCTTCGTTAATATCCTTCCACGCATCGGCCACCTGTTTACGGAGTTCCTCCTTCGCCTCTTCCTCGGTAACTCCGTACTGTTTCATGAAACACTCCACTGAAGATGGCCCATGACCTCTCTCTTGCTCAAACTGTAAACAAATATCTCGTGGAAATTATTTGTTTCTCCTATTGATAAAATCTATTGGACAAAATTTCGATAAATTAATGTTGTTCGCTGGTATAGCTTTTATATACCTTGTGTCCAGCAATGTCATCCATGAGCCGACCAACTAATTTCACAGCCTTCACCATCTTGGGATCGCCGTATAACACCCAGTCAAAAGCATCTTTTGTTACAAAATCTCCCATTCCCAGCAACAAAGTCACTATTAGCAATTCAATAGCAGCCGATACTGATGCAATGGGCATGTACTCCTCCATCGTCGGTACGTGGTTTTCGTGGAACCATTTGGCTTCAGCGAAGAATGCTCTCACTTGGTTTTTCATCTGACGATTGATTCTCAAACATAAAGCTACGTCAATATTCGAACTTTAATGTATTTGGTGGACTTAAATATATTAGTGTCTCTCGTTCTTATCCAAAAACCTGATATTTTGTTGCCAGTGGACAGAGTAAAAATTGCGTTTGATTGATATAACCTCGAATGGCTTACCGCTTCTTTTGCAAAGAACAGTCGGTATGGTCGTCCTTTTCTGGCCATCTCATAGCCAATTTCATCATACAAATCAAGAACTGTCTTGTAACACGTCTGCATGTACTCTGGCAATCCATCTTTGGCATCGACGTCCCACCTGAGTTCAAGTTCTGAAAATATCACGCTTGACTCTATTTACCAATTGATCAAATTAGAATAAGTAAGTTTAGGATTGGTAAACTGAGAAAAGCATCAGAGTGTGAACTGTACCTTTCAATTGCTTCCGTGAAGAGTTTTAGTTCTTCCAATGTGCCATAGACATCATAGATGTCGTCTATAATGGAAACCATGCTGGCCATTTTGGTTAGTATTTCCCTAGCAGCTTCATACTCTGGCTCGAAATAAACTCCTGACATCCAGAGATACAGCTCCACAATCCTATCTCTAGCAAATGGGAACTTCCTTTCTACATCTAAATCCTTCCACCACCTATAGCATAACAACAAATCCTATTTAAGGCAAACACATCATTGAGAGAATTTTAGAAAGTATCTTACCCTGATGATCCAAAGAGATTAACACTACTTGTCACTTTTAACAAATGATTTTTGGTTCAGGATAAATCGAAATTGCACAAATCAATCCATGATGATTTTGTGTTCTTAGAATATCTAGCTACTTCAAACGTGCTATCATGAAGCTAACCTTGTAAGGTTGCCGAGTTCCTTCTGGTGTTGTTCTTGCAATAAGTTGAAATCGAGTTTAGCCAAGGACAGCAGGACTTCATTATGCAAAGGCTCATCTTGGTAGAGTGGAATGTAATGCCTCGCCTCTAGCCTTGGTATTCCCTTGTAAATTGGTTGGTTTAGGGCATGACTCACTTGTTTCTACGAACAATTTTCGCTTGCAAATTTGCTTAATCAAATGTTTCCAGACGAAAAATAAAATTCGTTGGACATTTCCAACGAATTTTTTTTCGTCGCAAAATTCGTTGGAAATTTTCAACGAAAACTTTTCGTTGGTAAATTCGTTGGAAATTTCCAACGACTTTTCTTTCGTTGGTAAATTCGTTGGAAATTTCCAACGAAAAAAAATTCGTTGGAAATTTCCAACGAATTTACCAACGAAATTTAATTTCCGGGTAATTATTTTTGTGTGGACAATTTTCGTTGGTAAATTCGTTGGAAATTTCCAACGAAAAGAAATTCGTTGGAAATTTCCAACGAATTTACCAACGAAATTTAATTTCCGGGTAATTATTTTTGTGTGGACAATTTTCGTTGGTAAATTCGTTGGAAATTTCCAACGAATTTACCAACGAAATTTAATTTCCGGGTAATTATTTTTGTGTGGACAATTTTCGTTGGAAAATTCGTTGGAAATTTCCAACGAATTTTCCAACGAAATTTAATTTCCGGGTAATTATTTTTGTGTGTTCAATTTTCGTTGGTAAATTCGTTGGAAATTTCCAACGAAAAAAAATTCGTTGGAAATTTCCAACGAATTTACCAACGAAAATTGAACACACAAAAATAATTACCCGGAAATTAAATTTCGTTGCAAAATTCGTTGGAAATTTCCAACGAATTTTGCGACGAAATTTAATTTCCGGGTAATTATTTTTGTTTGGACAATTTTCGTTGGTAAATTCGTTGGAAATTTCCAACGAAAAAAAATTCGTTGGAAATTTCCAACGAAATTTAATTTCCGGGTAATTATTTTTGTGTGGACAATTTTCGTTGGTAAATTCGTTGGAAATTTCCAACGAATTTTCCAACGAAATTTAATTTCCGGGTAATTATTTTTGTGTGTATAATTTTCGTTGGTAAATTCGTTGGAAATTTCCAACGAAAAAAAATTCGTTGGAAATTTCCAACGAATTTTGCGACGAAATTTAATTTCCGGGTAATTATTTTTGTGTATACAATTTTCGTTGGTAAATTCGTTGGAAATTTCCAACGAAAACAAATTCGTTGGAAATTTCCAACGAATTTACCAACGAAATTTAATTTCCGGGTAATTATTATTGTGTGTACAATTTTCGTTGGTAAATTCGTTAGAAATTTCCAACGAATTTACCAACGAAATTTAATTTCCGGGTAATTATTATTGTGTGTACAATTTTCGTTGGTAAATTCGTTGGAAATTTCCAACGAAAAACAATTCGTTGGAAATTTCCAACGAATTTTCCAACGAAATTTAATTTCCGAGTAATTATGTTAGTGTTTACAATTTTCGTTGCAAAATTCGTGGGAAATTTCCCACGAATTTTGCAACGAAATACCTACTTCTCTTTATTCAAATTTTTCGCGCTCGTTTTTCCACTTTCACTCTCACTCTCTCTCTCTCTCTCTCTCTCTCTCTCTCTCTCTCCCCTCCCCCTCCTTCTTCTCCTTCTTCTGCCTCTGCGCTCACGTTCGTCCTCCCCCGCCTTCTTCTCCTTCTTCTGCCTCTGCGCTCACGTTCGTCCTCCCCCGCCTTCTTCTCCTTCTTCTGCCTCTGCGCTCACGTTCGTCCTCCCCCGCGTCCCCCTGCTCGTCGGTTCTGCTCCGCCCGACCTGGCCACGCCGCCGAGCTCGCCGCCGTCGCAGCCCGACCACTGCGCCGCGCCGCCGACCAGCTCCGCCGCGTCGCCCGCCAGCGCCCGCCGCGCCCGGAGCCCCCGACGCCTTCGCCTTCAGCTTCTCCCTCCCTCTTCCTCTCCGCCTCCCCCTCCGGCTCCTCCCCCGCTGCCCCCCCTTCTCCTCCGGCTCCGGTACGACGTCGGCTCCCTCCCCGCGGCGCTGCCGCGGCCTCCAGGGCCGCCCCCGACGCCGCCCCCGACGCCCCCCCTCGACGCCCCCGAGGACACCATCGGCCGCCCCCGTCGCCCCCCCCCCCCCCCCGACGCCACCACGCCTCGTCGCCGGCGAGGGGCGAGCTCGCCCAGATCTGGGCGAGCTCGAGCTCGTCGGCGACGGGCGAGCTCGCCCAGATCTGGGCGAGCTCGAGCTCGTCGCCGGCAAGGGCCGAGCTCGCCCAGATCTGGGCGAGCTCGAGCTCGTCGGCGACGGGCGAGCTCGCCCAGATCTGGGCGAGCTCGGCCCTCGCCTCTCGCCGGCGCCCTCGCCGGCGACGAGGCTGGCCCTCGCCGGCGACGAGGCTAGCCCTCGCCGGCGGCGAGGGCGATTTTTCGAAAAAAAAAAATTCGTCGGAAAAAATATTTCCGGGATTTTCAACCAAAAAAAATTGTAATTTTTTTGTTGGAAAAAAAATTTCCACGATTTTTTGAACAAAATTTGTAATTTTTCCAACGAAATTTTTTTTGTTGGAAAAAAAATTTTCACGATTTTCTGAACAAAATTTGTAATTTTTTCGTTGGAAAAAAAATTTCCACGAATTTTTGACCGAAAAGTTTTTTTTGTAATTTTTCCAACGAATTTAGTCACGAATTTTTCAACAAATTTTCCAACAAAAGAAAATTCGTCGCAAATTTCCAACGAAAATTGAAATTTTTCGTTGGAAAAATTTCCAACAACCTATTACCAACGAATTTTTTTCGTTGGAAAATTCGTTGGAAATTCCCTTTCCAACGAATTTTCCAGAATTTTCGTTGGAAATTTTCGTTGGAAAAAGCGTGTTTTTTTGTAGTGCTTGTAAATTGGTTGGTTTAGGGCATGACTCACTTGTTTTTCGAGCTTAGGGCTTGCTTTTCCTTTATCAATTGTTTCTAGATGAGTTATAGTAAAAGCTAGTGCATCATTCAAAATATCATCGCCATGAAACCTCAGATGGCAAGCTTCAAATAGACTAAGTAGTCCCTGCACGTCGGCAATGAGTGATTCGCGGAAATTCCCTTCACGATCCCTGAACTTGTTAAAGATTTCTGAATGGCCAAACAAAAGTGGGGATAGATGCTGTCATGAGATAACATGAAAAATTCATGTTGAACATCTAGATCAATTTGAAACGATCGGAAAAAATGACTTACTAAACCAAGGAATTAGAAGAAAGGACTATTCACCTTTCAAACCAAGAAAGTTTGAAAAACTCGGGATATGAGAATTGTATAGAGAAAAATTTGACTAAAAAAACAAATCAAAATAGGAGTGACTAAACATGTTAGTGATATTATGTGTTCTAATCAATCAAATGGACTATCAACTAGTATCTGCAATATAAATTTGCCAACGAATCAATCAATGAAAATTAGAACATTACATACCACATGAAATTGTGTAACTTTGTTGTCGCAACAATCGAAAGAGAAGAGCGACCGTGTGTAGGTCGTCATTGTTATCGTTGTCGTGCAATTCAAAATAGCTTTTGTGAATTTGTTCAAGCTGCTGATTTATCTCAATTTCAAAATGGTAGGCAATTCCTAAGCGTTGGATTTGATCGATCAAGTTCAACTTTTGCGAAGGCTTATTTGTAGCATCTGTCAACATCTTCCTCACTTCTCCTTTCAATCTCTCGATTGGACCCTTTGCTTTGGCAGGAAAACTCTACAATTTATATAAAATTGAATGTTGGAAAAATAATTAGAGGAAGTAAATTGTAAGAATGCAAGAAATATATTAGGTTGCCTATGACCCGATTGATCACGATATTTAATATGAATTGAAATTATTGTAAAATTATTCATCATGACTAGTTTTATTAATAGTGGAGAAATCCTTTCTACACTTGTTAAGCCATATGTGCATGCCACAAGGTTCGCATAAATATTTTGAATCATGTAAGGACAAACACATGCATGAAGTTTCAAATCAAGTGGTGCTTCAATTCTTTTTCTTTAGCAAATGTTGTGGGATGGTGCCCAATCATTCGAGATTTATTATGTTCTATGCCCTTAGTTTTCAAAAAACATAACGATCGAAAAGTTTTCCAAATATAATCGAAGACAAAGAACAATTTAATATGCAACCACCGAGTTGGAGTCAGAAGCATATTTGAGAAAATAATCCCCCCATATGCCAGAATGGAAATTGGCTGAACGGCGTTCAGCGACACGGCTTGTTTCTTGAGCTGGAGAAGAAGGTGGGATGGCTAAAATCGGAAGAGACATCTCTTTTTCGCTGTTTTCTCGATTTAGGTGACTGAGCAAATATGGATGAAGAACGCTAGAGGGTTGAGGCTTTTCTGTGAGTGTCGAAACCTTAGTTATGGGAATTTATAGGCTATAGCATAGTATGTTGGACAGGTGGCTAGAATAAGGAACAGACAAGGCAAAAACGTTTATTGTCTCAAAACACGTTTTTTCCGTTTAATTTGGAGGTCTGATTGGCAAGGAAAATCTGAATTACCCTTGCCAAAATGACACAGACTTGACTTGGTCTTTCCATCTCCGCGAATTCTGAATTATCCTTCATATGCTTCTCCTATTTGGAACTTCAATTAATTTCAACTTAAAAGCAAGGAAAGCTTGCGGTTGTAGATGCATTCAATATGCTCACTAATTATGTCTTGAACCTATCAGCAAATGCTCTTGGTGCAGCAAGTTCATATAGACCTGCCAAAATTGGTTGTGCTTAAGTTCATCTTAAGAACACATGTGAGTTGTGACAGACAAAGTCTCACTTCGGAGAGTTGGTATGGTTTGGAGCAATTAATATATCCTAATTGATCCGTAATTTATTGACTTAAGCTTTTGAGTAAAAGTAGGATCTACTAAATATATTAACGGGTTTGGAATTGAGCTGAAGTAGGTGGTTCCAACTAAATATTGGGCTATTGCTAATTTTTCAATCTGTGTGACATGATAACAGCAGTAAAATACTTAAAAAGTTCTTTCTTGCTCCATGGTATGATTTTGCTTTCCAGGCGAAGTCCCTTCTCTGACATTGTCAATGGGAGGCTCTTCGCTAAATTCATCATCCCGAGAACTTGTAGATGGATGGAACTGAAGCTAAAGTTCTGTGCCGGGCTGTTCAGCATCTGCTTCCATTTTATCCTTCTCCAACATGAAAAATATGATTTCCTTTAGCCAGTATTCTAAGGATGAGAAAAATGCAGATGTCATCTCTTTTTCTTGACGTTGGTTTTGCATTCTTGGGAGCGCACAGCAGAAGCCCGATACCTTCATCCGGGGAGACCGCCAAGAGGGAGCCCAAGTTCGAGCCCGTCAACATATCTAGTTGAACTCGCCTTCACTCAAAAGCTTAAAGCCAATAAGTTATAGGCTAACTGGAATATATTAACTACTCAACACCATATCAATTATCCGATATGAGACTTCTCTAACACAACTCACACGTGTATCTCAACAATCTACCCCTCACGTGTAAGCTCAGCGTTAGGTTTGCTCACACGTGTATCTCAACAATCTCCCCCTCACGTGTAAGCTCAGTGTTAGGTTTGCTCCCTCTTAATTTAGGTATTCTTCTGCATCAGCTTATCTCAACTTGAATTACTCATGGTCTCTATCTCACGTCACCAAACCAATTGTCCATGGTCACTTCTCGCCAAACAAACCGTGATAGCAATTTCCATCGATAATAAGCATCGATCATAAGATTTCTTTGTTGAGATATTTACCAAACACTGGAACAGATTGGGGGCCCACCAATCAACTATCGGCTCTAATACCATTTGTTGGGAGTGCATAGCAGAAGCCCGATACCTTTATCTGGGGAGAAGTCAAGAGGGAGTCCAAGTTCGAGTCCGTCAACATATCCAGTTAAACCCACATTCACTAAAAAATTTAAACCAATGAGTTAAGGGCGAACTAGGATATATTAACTATTCAACACTACATCAATTATCCGATGTGGGACTTCTCTAACACAACTCACACGTGTACCTCAACATGTATTATTCACAAAGATACAACAAACTCGTGGGTGCTATCTGTAAGAAATCACGAGTCTATGCTTATGATGGCTTAAATAAAGAAACAATATTTAATTTGCCAATATCTAATACACCATTACAGATATAGAGCAATACATGAGAAGAGCAGTATTTTTAATTTGCTAAATATGCAGAGGAGATTTTCTATTAAGTAGGATTTACAGCTTATGGAAAAAATAACAAAGTATATGAAGACTTACTTTTTGATGATTGGAAAGTAGTCTTAATGTTTGGTCCTTATAGTATTGATTTTGCATAAAACAATGAACTTGACAGACCCGTACGATGCTATGTTTATTGTGAGATTAAATATGAATCCACGTGAGATAAAATTTTAATATGAGCTTAATATGGTTGTCAAGGTCATAAGCCGCGTTGGATTTTCTTATGTGGGTTGAGAAAGATGGATAAACTACTTGAAGATATGCAACAATTTATATTCCCAATTAGAAAAGTTGATAGAACAATTTATGATTGTAAGAAATTTCTACTGTCCTTCCAACAAAGGACACAATGCAACAAAAGGGATTTATGACTTGATTGCCCTTTTGAAAGTTATAGGACTCAATTGTATATTCGTGACGAGTTTTCGGACTTGATTGCATTTTTTCTAAATTTTAGGATTCAATTGCGCGTTCGTTATAAATTTTATGGCTTCCGGTACACTTATCCCTTTAGTAAACAACTTGAAGATATGCCGCCCATGTGAAACTGACATGTTGCGTCAAATATGTTTGACAAAAAGAAGAACGGCTCACTTAGTCTTTCTTAATGTGACTTTGAAATTGCCATTTGAAAGAGAATTCTCTGAGACAATTTAAGAGAGAGAGAGAGAAAAAGAGGGAAGGGTTGTTGTTTTGTTCTCGTTGCCAAGTTGTACGCAGAATTTGTCACATTAAACTTTTCCTTTTATTACAAAAGCCATGTACAAAGAAAAAATTTATTTTAAAAAAATCACATACGATGAATTATCAGAATTTGCTAGCGGAGATACTTAAGTGATCGTTTATCCGCCATATGAAAATTATTACATTTTCAATATCCTTTTCCCCGTTTAATATGAGATTAAATATAAATCTGCATGTAATACAAATTTAATATGAGATTAAATAGCAGAGGATGGCTGTCAAGTTCATAAGCTGCGATGAATTTTCTTACATGGGTTGACAAAGACATATACCTACTCAAAATTATGCAGCCCAAGTGAAACGACATGTTGAGCGCAATTCACATCCGTTATTGTTTGAGCGCAATTCACGAGTCCCAAGTCCAATGCCCACCTTCCACCTTCCGTCCTTCTCCACAACATGCTCTCTCCCCATTCCTGTCACGCCCCGGACCCCACCAAGCTCGCGACATCCCGTCCACGGTCGATTATTTAACGCGACGTCCCAGGACGCGTCGCCGACCCGAATGAATTACGCAAGCGGAAGCATATAATACAACCCAGACATTATAAACATGACCAAGGGATAAAACAAAACAATAATTACATAACATAATAAAGTAGTCACTACTACAAAATAATAACCTGGGCTACTAAGTTCAAACCACGCTTTTCAAAAAGGGGCGGTGGTTGACAAGCTTATCTCCTCTACACAAGGGTATTCAAAAGACAGGGTAAACTGGTCTATCCTCCAATCCCTGTGGTATCTTGGCAGCATCTCCGGGTCGATCACGGTCGCGGATCTGAAAGTGGTTATATAATAACCGTGAGAACGAGTCTCAGTAAGCAATACCCTAAGCCCTATATAGGCCAATGCGTACCCAGACAAGCAGTACATGCAATCTAATTCCCAATATACCGAATTCACCTCAAAGTACTTACCTCGCCATCAAGCACGTGCCAGCCTTACACGTCAGTCAAATGTATTATAAAAATAATAAATCGATAACATACCACAATCATTCACACGCCAGCCACAATAGCACCCAATCAATTCCAACATTTCGATCGGTCAATCAATCAGTCAATTCAATCAATTTCAGTCACACTCGAATCGCATGCGTGGTCGAACAACTTTCCACGACCTTCCAGGTCCCTTTCACTCGGCCCGCGCCACTGCGCCTCAGGCCCCATTTCACAGCCCGCGCTACTGCGCCTCAGGCTCAGCCCTTAGATCAAGCCGGGCTCGGTCCCGCGTAACCACGCCTCAGGACACTTTTCCGTTCCAATGACCCGCGTAACCTACGCCTCAGGTCTAGTCATGCCTCATTTGCCACACCCGCGTAACCTACGCATCAGGTTGGCAGCCCTCCGATCGATTCGGGCTTTTTCACATGCACATGCACCACATCACAATTTTGCCATTCTAACAAGTCGAACCAACCAAATTCACGACATACTCGCAACATCTCAATTTGCCAATTCAACAGCACACCAATTCCAGTCAAAGCCAAACCAAGTCACATCACAAGTCCGTCACACCCGGTTCCGCCTTCGACATCCCAAATAGCCACATACCATCATCAATTTCCATCCACACACGCCACCATAACAAAATCAGTCAACGCACCACAACTAGCCACATATTCACCATAAATTGATCTACCAATCGCCACATAATTCATGCATTAGTCGAACTCTCACCGACTAATCAAATTTCTAATTTAATCACTAAATTGCACTAAATAAATTCCCTAAGCATGTCTAATAATACCCATTATACTAAATAGGGATTAGGATATCACTTACTAGGTTTTGGCTCGGAGAAAAACTCGCACGGGCTCAAAACGGGCCGGATGAACAGTACTCGGGGGCGTGAACAGTGCTGTATGAACAGTAACGGGCGTGAATAGTGCTGTATGAACAGTACCGTGAACAGTGTTTTGTGAACAGTAACGGCCCGTGAACAGTGTTCTGTGAACAGTACGTGCCGTGAACAGTGTTTGTGAATAGTAACGGGCCGTGAACAGTGCTCTGTGAACAGTAACGGGCCGTGAGCAGTACCCCCGAAAAATGAACAGTGGCGAGCTAGGGCGTGGGCTCGTTCAAGGCTCGGACGCGGCCACGGCTCGGGCGCGACGGTGGCTGGTCGGCTAGGCTTGCTCCGGCGACTGGCGGTGGCGGCGACGCAGCGACGGCAGCGGTCGGTACGGCGGCGTGCGGAGGCTGGACGGGGCGACGCCGGGGGAGCCAGTTACAGGGGAGGCGTCGGGAGGGGAAAAACAGGGGAGGGGAAGGTGATGGCGGCCGAAGGGAAGGGCAGTAGGGTGGCGGGGTGGCTGAGGGGAGAGGCTGGAGGTGGCACGGCGACATCCCAGGTGGCCGGGACTGGTTCCGGCGACGAACGAAACTCGATCGCGGCGGCTGGGCCAGCTGAGAGCGCTGCTCGCGCGCCGCGCGGGCAAGCCGACGACAGGCGGTCACGGCTTGGTCGGGGAGGAGCTGGGGTGGCGGGACGGCACGAGGCGGCGGTGGCTAGGCCGGCGTGGGCAAGCCGGGGACAGGGCGATCGGCGGCGATGGCTTGGACGAGCAGAGGAAAGCAGAAGCAGAACTCGTCGGGGAGGAAGGGAAGACCCACGAAGGAGAAGAAGAATAGAGGGAGAAAAGAAAAGAAAAGGAAAAAAAAGAAAGAAAGGAAGAGAGAGAGAGAGGGGAGTGGATGAGTCTGACAAGGGGAGGGACAGACGTGCGCAAAGGGAGAAAGAGACCGGGGAGAGAGAGAGAGAGAGAGGGGGAGAGAAAGAAAGAAAGAGAGATTTCCGAAAAATAATTAAACTTCATTTCTTTTTTAAACGCAAACCGAGAGTCCAAATTCAAAACTAAAAATTACCCCTCAATCCTAAAAGAGCCTCGTACACAAAAAGGGACAAAGGCCAAATTAATGAAACCAAATTTTAACGAGGGAGGTCTACTAGTCCAAATTTAACTTACTCAAAAACTCCCATTTTTCCTTCATTCCTGACAATCTCGATACTGGGCACATTAATATTGACACCGTCCAATTTATTTCGTCCTGAAACTCCCGAAAATCGACTGCCAAGTTCAGGGTCTAAATAACGACCAAATTTGATCGAGTGCGATTCTAGCGAAATCTCTAATTTAAAATGATAACCGGGAGTGATCAGTTCCCGGGCGAGATTTTACTATAAGCACACTGACAAATCGTGCGTTTTATAAACCCCAAATTGGGTCAAAATCTGGAATGTCACAATTCTTCCCCCCTTACAAAAATTTCGTCCTCGAAATTTACAACCCTACCCAATCATTCAAACAAAAGGGGGTATTGGTGCCGCATCGATTCTTCACTTTCCCATGTCGCACCTTCAGTCCCATGATGTTCCCAAACCACCTTCACCATCGGAATAGTCTTGTTTCGCAACACCCGTTCCATTCTGTCTTCGATTCTAACTGGCTTTTCCAAGTACGACACTCTGTCGTCCACCTCTACTTCTTCATAATTTAGCACGTGTGTCGGGTCCGGCTCATACTTCCTTAGCATAGACACGTGGAATACATTATGGACGTGAGATAAATTTGGCGGTAGCGCGAGACGATAGGCCAGAGTGCCAATTCTCTCTAAGACTTCGAAAGGACCTACGTACCTCGGGCTTAATTTTCCCTTCTTGCCAAACCGCGACAATCCTCTCATTGGTGACACCTTGAGGAAGACGTGGTCCCCCACTTGGAATTCCAACGGCCTACGCCTCCGATCCGCATAATTCTTTTGGCGGCTCTGAACTGTTCTCAACCTTTCCCGGATAATCTTTATCGTTTCCACCGACTGCTGAACCAACTCTGGACCCGTTATACTTCTTTCTCCTACCTCATTCCAACACAACGGTGTTCTGCAAGCCCTACCATATAAGGCTTCAAATGGTGCCATTCCGATACTCTGCTGAAAACTGTTATTGTAGGCAAATTCCACCAAATGCAACTGTTCTTCCCATTTGCCCTGAAAATCTAGCACACACGCTCTCAGCATATCCTCCAAAGTCTGAATAGTCCTTTCAGACTGGCCATCCGTCTGCGGATGATAGGCCGTACTGAATTGTAACCTAGTTCCCATGGCTGATTGCAGACTTTTCCAAAAGTTCGCAGTAAACCGGGGATCACGGTCCGAAGTGATCGATACCGGTACTCCATGAAGACGAATTATCTGACGTACATATAATTCTGCCAACCTTTCTAGCTCGAAGTCCCTTCGCACCGCCAGGAAGTGCGCTGACTTGGTTAATCTGTCTACTACTACCCAAATAGAGTCGTGTCCCTTCTGGCTTCTTGGCAGTCCCGTTACAAAGTCCATTGTGATGTGCTCCCATTTCCATTCTGAGATTTCCAACGGCTGCAACATTCCACCAGGTTTACAATGCTGTGCCTTCACTTGTTGGCACGTCAAACACTTGGCCACATGCTTGGCCACATCCACTTTCATTCCATTCCACCAATAGTGCTGACGAAGATTCTGATACATCTTAGTGCTGCCCGGATGGATACTGTAATTGCTCCTATGAGCCTCCGACAAGATCTCTTCCTTAAGTCCCAAATCATCGGGCACGCACAAACGTCCTCGAAACTTAAGAATTCCATCCTCGGACACCTGAAAGTCCGGCTTCCTCTTAGTGTCATCCATACTCACAATTTTCTGAATCTCAAGGTCCGTAGACTGCAACGCCTTGATCTTGGCTTGCATCTCCGGCTCAATCCTTAATGTCGCCATCAGACTGGAGAGATGTCCTACCTCGAACTTAAATTCCGAGTCCCGCGCTCCTTCCAATAAAATCCACTCTTTAACCAACAATTGCGCGATGCTCGATTTCCTGCTCAAGGCATCCGCTACCCGGTTGGCCTTTCCGGGGTGATACAATATGTCACAATCATAGTCCTTCAGCAATTCCATCAAACGCCTCTGCCTTATATTTAATTCCTTTTGGGAGAACAAATACCTTAAACTTTGATGGTCAGTATAAATTTGAAATTTCTCCCCACATAGATAGTGTCTCCAAATCTTAAGGGCGAAAATAATCGCGGCCAATTCCAAATCGTGAGTCGGATAATTTAGCTCGTGCGGTCTCAATTGTCGCGATGCGTATGCCACTACTCTTTCATGTTGCATCAGCACGCATCCCAATCCTCTTAGCAACGCATCACTATAAATCTCATATCCTCCCGAACCTGACGGGATTGTCAACACTGGCGCGGTTGTCAACCTCTGCTTCAACTCCTGAAAACTCCTTTCGCACTTATCTGTCCATTCAAACCTTGTTTCTTTCTTTGGTAACCGCGTCATTGGCATTGCTAATGTCGAAAACCCTTCCACGAAGCGTCTGTAATAACCTGCTAGACCCAAGAAGCTCCTAACCTCGGTTACTGTTGTCGGCCTTGGCCAATTCACGACAGCTTCAATCTTTACCGGATCCACTGCAATTCCTTCTCCGGATACCACGTATCCTAAGAATGCCACTCGAAGAAGCCAGAATTCACACTTACTGAACTTAGCGTAGAGCGCATGTTCCCTTAGGGTCTGCAAAACTTTTTCCAAATGTAACTCGTGCTCGGCGGAATTCTTCAAATATACAAGAATATCATCGATGAACACGATTACAAACTGATCTAGAAATTCCTTGAATACCCTATTCATCAAATCCATAAAGGCTGCCGGGGCATTCGTCAATCCAAACGGCATTACTGTAAACTCGTAGTGCCCATATCTTGTCCTGAATGCCGTTTTTGGTATATCCTCCTTCTTAATCCTCAATTGATGGTACCCCGTTCTTAAGTCGATCTTTGAAAATATCGATGCTCCTTGCAACTGATCAAACAAGTCATCAATCCTTAGCAGTGGATACTTATTCTTAATAGTCACCTGATTTAACTGTCTGTAATCTATGCACAACCTCAAGGACCCATCTTTCTTTCTCACGAATAACACCGGCGCTCCCCATGGAGACGCACTTGGACGAATAAAGCCTTTATCTAACAACTCCTGCATTTGGACCTTCAATTCCTTTAATTCAGATAGTGACATCCTATAGGGCGCTTTTGAAATCGGCTCTGTTCCTGGGGTCAACTCAATCACAAACTCCACTTCTCTATCAGGTGGCAGTCCCGGTAATTCCTGAGGAAAAACATCGGGAAAGTTGCACACCACGGCTATGTCTTCTAGCTTCGGCTCTCTAGCCGTCGAATCAACTACATTTGCCAGAAATCCTTGACACCCTTCGTCCAGCAATTTTGTTACCTCGAGCGACGAAATCCAAGGAATCGAGGTTCCTCCTCGGTTTCCCACAAACTCAAATCTAGGATGTCCAACCGGATTAAATTGGATCACCCTGCTACCACAGTCCATAACAGCTCTCTGCTGGACTAACCAGTCCATCCCGACAATCACATCAAAGTCATGCATAATTAAAACTGCCAAATCTATTCTTCCTTCTCTATCGCCAATCACTATCTTACAATCAGGGCATCCCAATGTAATCAACACTTTATCATTCAGCGGGGTAGTCACACACAGCATAACATCAAGTGGCTTTGGCTCAATCCCAGTTAATTTAACGAACTGATCAGATATAAACGAATGCGATGCCCCCGGATCAAATAAGGCATATGCAGCATGATCACAGAGAGAGACCGTACCTGTGACCACGCCAGGCGCGTCCTCAATTTCCCTCCTTGTCATTGCATACACCCGTCCTTGGGCCGGCGGCCTATTCTGACTGGCCGGCTGAGTGGCTCCAATTTGATTTCCATTCCGAGACGGCAGTGGTAGTAGGGCAGGTGACCTAGCCTGCCTGTTGTTGGGACAATCCCTCATCTGGTGGCCCCTTCCGCCACATGTAAAACATGCTCCACCCCTATTCGGGCAAGGTCCATTCCCATGCCTTCCTCCACATAGTCTACACGGAATGTTCGGATAACGATTTGGCTTCCCAATATTCCTTCTAGCGGGAGGGACGAAACGACTGTTTCCTGTCATGGGTCTTTTTCCAAGTTGACGGTTGTCCCTAGCTGGGGCATACCGCGATCCAGAAGCGACAGCCCGGTCCGTTTGATCTCGCTCAATTGCCTGAGCCCGTTCATAAATCTCATTATAGCCCCTCAAATTCAGTGAGATCATTTGGCTGCGAAGGTCCGGCTTCAACCCATCCCGAAACCTCCTAGCTTTGTCCATTGGGTTCTCCACCATTCTGGGGGCAAATTTGGACAACCTTGCGAACTCAGCTTCATATTGATCTACCGACATTTGACCCTGGCGAAGTCTCATAAATTCCGCTAGTTTCTGCTCTCGAGCGCTTTCCGAGAAGTACTTGCCATTGAAGGTCTCGCTGAAGATGGTCCAGTTCAGCGCAGTACCAGCGGGGAATACTTGTCCTCTGGTGGCCCTCCACCAATCGCTTGCATTGTTCTGAAGCTGATAGACTGCTAGCGTGACCTTTTCTTCCTCAGTGCACCCTAGCACCTCAAAAGCCTTTTCTAACTCTTCCACCCATCTTGGGGTGGCCTCAGGATCGCCTTTCCCATCAAACTTCGGGGGTTTCAATCTCAGAAACTGCTCTACCAGTTTGGACATCGGCCTGATCGCATTTACTTGCACTGGACCAGGATTTCCACCAATCACATTATTCCCCTGGCCTCCATTATCCCCAACAATCTCACTGGCAGCTGCAGCGGCAACATCAGCACTCCGTTCCCCCCTCTGACTACCCGATAATATTCCCGCATCCTCTAGCGCTCTCCACATTTCATCCACCCTGGGGTCCCCCACTAGTTCAGCTAGCGGGACTACGCGACCTCGACCTCGACCTCGACCTCTACCTCGACCACTCATCTTACTAATTCTCACAAAAGCTCACCTACTATAATCTCACACAGGAATTAGAAACCCAGGTCAGCTATCCCAGTTCAAAGTTCTAGGAAACAAATCACAACAACAATGCATTAAATAGGCAGTCAATTACAAACAACGCCCAATCACAACCAACAAGGATCATGCACTAACCTCAAGTCCTGACGCACCTGCATTTCACGTATTACTGCATAAAAACTACTCAGCAATCACAATCACACAGTCTGGGGTACGCATGGCAAGCGAGTTTCCCTAGTTGGCTACCCCAAAGTCATCGCTCCTTATCACTCCAGGCTTCGACCAACTTGGATCGAGCTAACCTTGCTCTGATACCAAATCAACCGGGAATGTCACGCCCCGGACCCCACCGAGCTCGCGACATCCCGTCCACGGTCGATTATTTAACGCGACGTCCCAGGACGCGTCGCCGACCCGAATGAATTACGCAAGCGGAAGCATATAATACAACCCAGACATTATAAACATGACCAAGGGATAAAACAAAACAATAATTACATAACATAATAAAGTAGTCACTACTACAAAATAATAACCTGGGCTACTAAGTTCAAACCACGCTTTTCAAAAAGGGGCGGTGGTTGACAAGCTTATCTCCTCTACACAAGGGTATTCAAAAGACAGGGTAAACTGGTCTATCCTCCAATCCCTGTGGTATCCTGGCAGCATCTCCGGGTCGATCACGGTCGCGGATCTGAAAGTGGTTATATAATAACCGTGAGAACGAGTCTCAGTAAGCAATACCCTAAGCCCTATATAGGCCAATGCGTACCCAGACAAGCAGTACATGCAATCTAATTCCCAATATACCGAATTCACCTCAAAGTACTTACCTCGCCATCAAGCACGTGCCAGCCTTACACGTCAGTCAAATGTATTATAAAAATAATAAATCGATAACATACCACAATCATTCACACGCCAGCCACAATAGCACCCAATCAATTCCAACATTTCGATCGGTCAATCAATCAGTCAATTCAATCAATTTCAGTCACACTCGAATCGCATGCGTGGTCGAACAACTTTCCACGACCTTCCAGGTCCCTTTCACTCGGCCCGCGCCACTGCGCCTCAGGCCCCATTTCACAGCCCGCGCTACTGCGCCTCAGGCTCAGCCCTTAGATCAAGCCGGGCTCGGTCCCGCGTAACCACGCCTCAGGACACTTTTCCGTTCCAATGACCCGCGTAACCTACGCCTCAGGTCTAGTCATGCCTCATTTGCCACACCCGCGTAACCTACGCATCAGGTTGGCAGCCCTCCGATCGATCCGGGCTTTTTCACATGCACATGCACCACATCACAATTTTGCCATTCTAACAAGTCGAACCAACCAAATTCACGACATACTCGCAACATCTCAATTTGCCAATTCAACAGCACACCAATTCCAGTCAAAGCCAAACCAAGTCACATCACAAGTCCGTCACACCCGGTTCCGCCTTCGACATCCCAAATAGCCACATACCATCATCAATTTCCATCCACACACGCCACCATAACAAAATCAGTCAACGCACCACAACTAGCCACATATTCACCATAAATTGATCTACCAATCGCCACATAATTCATGCATTAGTCGAACTCTCACCGACTAATCAAATTTCTAATTTAATCACTAAATTGCACTAAATAAATTCCCTAAGCATGTCTAATAATACCCATTATACTAAATAGGGATTAGGATATCACTTACTAGGTTTTGGCTCGGAGAAAAACTCGCACGGGCTCAAAACGGGCCGGATGAACAGTACTCGGGGGCGTGAACAGTGTTCTGTGAACAGTACCGGGCCCGTGAACAGTG